>QKWP01002726.1:2518-17270 GCA_003550325.1 Gigaspora rosea | reverse complement strand
AAAGTAAACAAAATATAATAATATTAATATAAAAAGAAAAAAAAACTATAAAAATATGGTAATTTAGAAAATTTGATGTAGTTGCTACCCTCCAAGCAGCAAATCTAGTATTCAAATCCTATTAATGATACTTTGAAAAAATAGATCTGTGTTAGGACCAGGACATCTCTAATATATGTTATATTTTTTTTTTAGCAAATTTGGTCTGAAATCCAAATTTAAGTTTTAGCAAATTGAGATTAATTTTAAAAAAGATTATATAAAGCATTTTGGCAAATTACAGCAATTTTATGCATATTATATTTTATTTTTAGCAAATTACTATATTTGCAAGAATCATACTCAAAATAAGCTATCTCATTTTTTTTGTACTACTAAAAGAAATAGGGGTATTGTGACCAGAGAGATATTGTGGCCAAGTAATATATTTTGTAATCTAGTGATCAGAATTAGATAAATTTTATACCATTCAATTTGTCCCGATGAGACGAATCAAATGATATAAAATTCACCCAATTCCAATCACTAAATCACTAAATATCATCATATTATGCAAAATATAAGTTTTTGTTTTTTTTTTGTTTTAAGGTGAGGTCATGCCTTGAAGACTTTATTATTAAGTATATGTTTGTATATATTATATGATACAATATTATACTATATTAAGTACAAGAAACTCAGACTTTCTTGACTATCTGTGACCTAAATCTACTAGAGCTTTCCATACCCCATTTTCTGTATAACCTAGATTTTTGGACTACTCCCTATTTTGTCATTCCGCTATTTACTATATTCTCTGCTTCTCTCATATTGCCAATCCTATACTTCCAAGTAGGTGCAAGGACCTTGTCCAGATGATTGTAACCTCATGGCTACTTCCTAAACCTTGGTGTTCTAAGATTACCCATGCGGTAGTGGGGGCCAAGCTAAGCTTTATCCACTACTCTCAGTAATCTATTGTATATTACTGCAGATATGCTATTTGGATTGGTTAGCAGATACTTATCCTAAAAGTAGGTGAGTACCGGCTATGTTGTGTAATTGGCCCGAATGAGAACCACCCCTATCCTCAGCAAGCTAGCTCTCACTCCTTCTATGTGACGCAGCTACTCCCAACTGGATTTCGTAATACATTTTTGTACTACTTCTAACTTCTTGTAGAGTAGTTGGTGTTCTACCGTTGGTTAGGCCAGAGAGCTTTATTTCATATATTGTACTTTCCACCGGTGATTTGTTATTTTGTTCATATCCCCAATTTGCAGATCTACCTCTATAGTAGTAGTTTCCTTCCAATCTAGGTTTAGTACCAGTGGCAGAGGTGTTTCTTATCCAGTTTAGACCAATTCTTTACCACAGATTCCTTTGTGTTCACCACTTTTCTCACCACTCGGATTCATGTTATAGTTGTGTTACCCTCTCAATCAAAATCCCCAAGATCGCCTTAGAGTTGTTAGTGCTACCTTGCTCTTGTTCACCAAGAAATTACTTGCGCAATCTTCATGTAACTAGACCGTCATCTATAGTACCAACCCTCCACAATGGATCTCTTTCCGGAAATTCCTAAAACCAGATTTGTACTTCACATGGACTTTCACAGGGTCTTGCATCTGAATTTTTTCTAGAAACCACTTCTAGTAGGATTCGAACCAAAGACCTTGGCTGTAAGGGTTGAGCATCTAGACCACTAGACTATGGGCCCAACCCCAAAATATAAGTTTTTGTATATATTTGAATTTATTATTATTATTAATTTTTTTTTTAGAATTCAGCAGTTATGCTACAACTTTATTTATACACATTTTGTAATACCAGTACATTATGTGTTATGTTTAGAGTTAGAACCTCAAGGATTTTTTTAATCTGGATATAAGTAGAATTAAAAAAGATCAATCCAAATTAATCCTATTTAAATCCGGATATAAATATATCCGGATTAATTATATATATCCAGATATGTTTAATATCTGGATTGATAAATATATCTGGATTAATAAAATATATCCGGATATGTAATTTTTTTTTTTTTTTTAAAGAGAGGTCTTTCCTCTATATCTTTTATTAATAGTCATTATTCACTTAGAGTTACAAATGTATAATTACTATTCTAGGGAGATAGGGGTAAGAGCTAGTTTACTCTCGACCAATTCTTTGCTAGATTGGTCGAAGACCTTTAGTCTGTGATGAGTTTAGCTAGCGATGTACAACCTAAATGAATGAATTTTCATATTTTGTTTTCTAATACTATTTTATTAATAGGGGTGTTTTTGTCATAGTTGGTGGGTTAATCTTCGGTGGATTTGGGAATGCTTCGGAATGTCTTGAGGCTCTTGATGGAATTCAATATTCTTTATAGAGTGTTTTTATTATTTCGTGATGGAGAAGGGGGGTGTATTTATTTTGCTTGTATTTCGAGCTAGTAGGGAAAAGAGTAGAGTTGGTGATTAAACCAAAAGGCATTTTTTTCTGTATATGTAAGAATGTGAAGGATCTTATGAATCTATCGGGGTCTTCTAGTGGTAATTCTGTTTCAGTCGCCACTCTCTGTAAAGTTCGACGTAGTTCCCTCTGCCATATTAGATGATTAGATACGTAAGAAAATATGTGTACGATGTCCTCCGGTTCCGCATAGCAGCGTGGGCACAAATAATTTGGGTTTTTGGTTGGATTGCGATAGTGTAGAAGTAAGTGGGTTGGTAGTTCCTCTGCGATCATTTTTACTTTAAAGTTCTTTATTTGTGATAGAGATGGATGCGTATACAAGGCAGCTGGCTTATCAGCATAGGAGATATATTTTAGGACATGGTCCTACTGTATATTTCCCATGTATGATTCCCATAGGTGAATTCGTTGTTGGTTATACCATTGTAGTAAGTTGGTAATCCTGCTGGTATTTTTCAAAATAGATTTTGTCTGTGGAATACACAGAGTACTTAGTAGTTCCATGGTGAAGGCGTTATAGATAAAATGTTTAGGATTAATGTCCAAGTTATGTACAATTAATGGTTTTTGTATTTTGAGCTCTGAGTCAAATTTTAAAATGATTTTTCGGTCCCCCATAATTCCTCTAAGTATTTTGAGAAGACTAGAATAGTCTTCTTTGTTTAGTTGATCAAGTTTGTAATGTTCTAATTTGATTGTTCTTTGAAGCATCTCGATTGTTTGTTTGTGGTTTGTAATGATTTGTATATCGGTGTTGTTTGACACAGTTGAAAGTAGAAATGTTATCATTGATAGAGAAGAGTGTAGGCGTGATAGCCACATCCTATTGGTACTGCCAAGTATTTCTTCCTTTGTTGACAATTTTGCTGCTGCGAAGTAGGAGGGGTATGTTATGGATCCGATCACATGATTTTCTTTTATTGTTGATAAATGTATTGTGAGATTCCGTTTTTTGAAATTATTTTTTATTAGTGCTTCCCAGACTTCCACCGGAGGGTTAACAAAAGCTACAATGGTCTTGGCAGGAGGATTGAAATTTCCAAGTTCGGTTCCTTCCGTGGTTGAAATCTGTTGTTTAATGCGGCGTATATATCTGATATTTTTCCTTGGACTATTCGCCTACTATTTACTTTAAGACTATATGCTTTATTTTTTAGTATAAAGTAGCAATATTCTTCTGTTAATAATTTATCTTTCAAGGCACAACCTGAGCAAGGCTCAAGTTTGTTGTTTGTGGTGATTCTATAGTGTTTTGCTTTAGGGTATTGCTGAGAGTAACTAGTTATTTTTGTGATTTCTTTTTCCTTTGTTATTACCTAGTTCTTTTTCTTTTTGTAGATCCAAGGTGTTAAGGTAAAAGGGTTCGGAGTAATTAGTGTAGTTGTGGGGTTTGCATTTCCGCTCATTATCTCTTGCATTGTATATAACCAATTTGGGGGGCGGCCTCTGGGAATTCTTTGTATATTGTTGTTTATTTCTGTCTAAGATAGAAAGTTTTGGTTTTTTAGATCTATTAGTTGTTCGATACAATAGATACCTTGTCTGTTCATTTTTTCTTTTAGTAAGTGTCTTTTGGGGTGGTCCATTATAACTTGGTCGATCGAGGTACCCTTTAATCGATTAGTAAGTATGGGCCATTGATTGAGTGGTTTGTCCCAGGTGAACCCCAAGGATAGGCCAGCGATAATCGATTGTGCAGTATGTGTAAGGTTTTGTCTGTGTGAAAATAATAGTATGTGGCTTAGTATGGATTTTTTATTGTTCGCAGCTTCTTGTAATTGTTGTATTCTCATTTTCAAAAAGGATTTGTCAAAGTCTTTGTGGTTTAGGTTTTTTGTCAGAAGTGAAGTAAGTGCATTATTATGGACTTGTAGTAGATTGTCCAAACCATAGATCTCAGGATTGTGTAGAAAAGAGTTCGGGATTCCTCTTGCAAGTCCTCCTTTTTGTTTGACTATGCTAATACATATTCTATTAATTTTCTTAATTTGCGAGAGTTTTAGATATGCAGAGTGCAAGTGATACTGCAGTCGAGGGAATATGATCCTATTGATGATGTATATTGCCTGCTTTTCCGTTATCTTTGCTAGTTGGAGTTTTTTTAGGTTTGACTGCATTTCTGCAAGTATTAAGCACTGAACCGGATATAGTGAATTACCCGCTGTGAACCAGGCTCCAAGGTATTTTATTGGTGCATCGTTTTTTGAAGCATAGATTGTTGAGTTGTCAAATTCAATTGTGGGAGTTTTTTCTTTTTTGGTATTTGTAAAGAGGTATAACTTAGATGGGTTTACTCTTATGTTGTTGTATTTATAAAATAAGGTTGCTAACGAGATTATGTTGGTTAAGGTAGTTTTGTCATGCGCCAGCCAGAGCGAGTCATCCATGTAAGCCATTACTGGCATACATATTTGACGTGGTGGGTTGGTAGGTATGCTTCCTGTGTAGCCTTGAAAAGAGCGCTAGATTCGTGAAATCAGGGGGTCGTAGTAGATTTTCCAGAGGAGAGGGGAGAACGTCTCTCCTTGGTCAATTCCATCTTCTACCTCGTATGGCTTTGTTAGACCTAGGTCTGTGATTACTCTGTTTTTTCTGTTGGTTAGCAGGTGTATGAGTAGATTTATTATCTTTTCCGGTATCTTTATCCTTTTAAGTGCTTTTCCTAAGGTAGGAACGTGTACAGTATCGAATGCTTTCGACATATCCTGGGCAAGTGCCCAAATTTCTTTATCCTTGGTTCGGGTATCTTCTAGAATGTGAGTGAGATTGGATAGTGGTTGGGAGGTTGATTGTCCTGGGAAGGCCGCGAAGTTCAGAGGGGACAGTACTTCGTAACGCATTATCGGGGTCATCAATCTGTTATTAATTATTTTTGTCAATATTTTTCTAGTGTGGTCAATTAACGTTATTGGTCTCGTGTAATTTAGGTCATAATTATAACAATCTCTCTTTGGGATTAGCCATATATTAGATTTTAACCATTGATTGGGGATCATCTCAATTTGCAAACATCCATTGAGTATTTTTAATAAAAATTGCAGGGCATTTTCTGGGAGGTGTTTTATCACCTCATTAGGAATCGCCAGAGGGCCTGGTGCTTTATTTTTTGGAGAGTTTTCTATTGTTTCTTTTAGTTCTTGCATGGTTATTTCCTGTGTTGAACCAGAATAAATCGAAGATAGGACATTTTTTAGAGGGAGGTATTCATTTTCCCATTCATTTCCAAGGTTTGTATCAGTCGGGTTAAGCTTTGTCCAGGTTTTTGAGTGTGATCTTATATGTTGTAGGATTTCGTTTTTTTCCAGTAGGATCTTGTTTGGAAGAATAACTTTGTCAGTTCGAACGGGTTCTGCCTTCCTCTGGAGAATGCTATCCAGCATTCTACAGGTGTGATCTCTAAAGTCTTCATATCTTCGGTTGATATAGAAGTTGATTTTGTCAGTTACTTCTTGTTGTTTTTCATAGTTCCGGCTGGTCCATATAGTGTTTTTATGACCTTTTAGGGTCGAGATTATTGTGTCCCTGCTAATTGAGAAGTCTTCGATGTTGATTGGCTCAATCTCCAAGTCTGTTAACTTTGATGATTTTTCGAGGAGCTTGTTTATCTTTTCTGGAGTCTCTGGGTTTCTTTTGGTTAGTAGGCTTAAGGCTTTGTTCATGTTTTTCAGAGCAGTATGCAGTTTCGTTGCCTTTAAGGACAAGGCATAATAGGTTTTTTGACTGGTGAAGGAGAACGAAATTTTCCTATTAATCATTGTCTTGACCTCTATTGCCCAGAAATTCCAGGCTCTATCTAGTTTGCTCTTATTTGTAATTCGGTCATTTAGATTTTTTTCACAAAGTTTTTTCCTAGTTCATTTGAGAATTCGTTCCAATCATCTGCGGACATTTTGTTGTAATGGTGTACTTTCCGTTTTCTTTTTTTATTTCTTTTGTTTTTATGAGTTTCCTTATTCAGAGCGTGTGTGTGCCATGTCGTTGATATTATACAATGATCACTGCCCGTAATATATGTTGCTTCTGTCAATAATGGTTTTCAATTTCTAAGATCATATTTTGCAGTACCCAGGTATCATCGATTTGGCTTTGAGAGGAGGGTCCAGTCCATGTATGCGAAGTAATGCTGTGAAGGTCTAGTAGGCTTATTGCTCCTAGAACGTTCAAGTTTTTGAAGATGGGTGGTGGTTTGCTTCTGTGTTGGTTAGAGTTGAAGTCACCCATCAGGAACAATTTCCAGTCTCTGATTTTGGCTTCTCGTATCCATCTATCTGCTTCATTTTGTGCTTTTTTGTTTAAAGATGGATGGTTGGAGGAGAGGTATATGGATATGATTCTAGTTTTATTGTTATCTGGCAAGAAAAGGTCAACCATAATTAATGTTCCAGGGACCGTTTTGATATTGTGAATATAGGGCTGTAAGCTGTTGCAAATCATGAGAGCGGCACTCAAGCTAGATTCCCGTTGATTGTCTTTATATGGTTCGAAGTTGGAGGTATATATTCTGTACAACGGATTAGTAAGTCCTTTAACCTGATTGGGTGTAAGTTTTGTTTCAGATAAGGCAATGATATGTATGTTTGCTTCCGTGCAGAATTCGATCTATTCTTGCAATTTCTCTGCTCTAGAGAGCCCTCTAATGTTATGGGTTGCGATATTAATTCCTTCCTCAAAGGAGTAAATTCGTTTGGTTCAGCGAAATCTGTGTTATCAGTTTTGTTACTAGTGTGCTCCGGTCTACAGACGGAGGTTTGTTTTCTATTGTCCATCGAGGATGGGCCTGGTTCGGCATTTGATTTACTCATTAATAATAGGGTCGTTAGGGGCGTCGGCGTCCGGTCTCCGGGCCTCTTCGTCTTTTGTTTTTCCTTTTGGATTTCTCTTTGGTTTTAGAAATAAGTCGAATTTGGGCTGGGGCAGATCTTCCAATTGGTCAAAGAGGAAGGATGGTATGTTATTTTAAAGGAAGTGTTCTCTCAGTTTTTCAATTGTAACATCGATATTTTCATGTTTTCTAATTGGCAACTCTATATCTGTCACATTATTTTTTTTTAGATGGATCTGAAGATCGTCTAGGTTCAAGGGTATACGGGGGGATTGATCCTCCGTTCGTTCTGTCATCTTCATGTCGATCCAGGACTCAGGTATCTTATGGAAATAATACCGTGGTCGTAATTCTTGCAACACAATTGTCAGTTGTTTTCTTGTAGTTATTGGAACCGTTAGATTTACTAACTCAACTTCGGTTGCCAGCAGAGGCAAGGTCGGTAAGCCAGTATAGTTAAAATTTGCATATGCTGAAGGAAGAGAAGTTGGGATATTGTAGTATTTTGGAATTAGTTTGAAGAATTCATTTACAGCTTCAGTCGTCGTCATTGGGAAGGAGAAGTCTTTCCATCTTAGATCTGCAGGATTACTTGGTAGTCGTTTTCAAGGTAAGAGGTAATCATTTGGGAGTCGTTTGAACTTATAATCAACTCTTAACAGCCAGATGTGTTCTTTGAAATCTTCTTCGCTTTTAGGTAGGAAGGGAAATTTCTCCCTCAATCTGGAAGTCAAGTCCTGGGGGTTAGAGGTAATGTTGGTTTGGATGGAGGTAAATCAAAATAAGTATCTAGGATTCTGTTGAATATGTAGTATTTTTGTAACGTGGTTCTATATGTTGGTATGTCCTTTAGTTCTTCTCTGTTAGAGATTGGAAAGAGTCTCCACATGGTTTCATTCAACTGCCTGTAGTCAGTTGGTAATGGTTGGCGTTTATCCGAGATATAATTTTCGGGGAGAGAGGCGAATTTGAAGATGAGCCTTAGAGCCTTTACTTTTGACCCTAGGGTCTGTCTATTTTCTATTGGCAGGTCAAAAGGGATGGCATTAATTAGGTCTGGGTGTATTTCTGTATAGTGTTGGGGTAACTTCAGCTGCGATTCCACAATTTCCTCAGATATTAATTTTCTAATTTCATCGAATTGCATATTCAGTGTGGTTTTTGCAAAATTTGACAGATATAGTAGGTATCTTGTGATTTCCCAAGCGTCTAGCTCATGAAAGTCTAAATTCGTTAAGTAGTCTAGGGCTAGCTTCGCTCTAAGTAGGTCGAATAGTTGGTTTCTATTTTGTTTATTCGTTGCTAATACGCTGTATTGCTTTTTATATACTTCTAGTGCTAAAATGAATAGGTTATTAAATTCTATCTGGTGTTGTGGTCTACTTGTTAGTACCCTTGTAAAGCTTCTAAAGAAGGCGGTGTCCCGATGTCTGAATTTCGCCGCTATGGCTGGTGGTATGTGCAGTGAAGTTGGGAGACTAGCTAATTTATGCTTTACGAACATGCGTAGCCCGTCAAGAGAAGTTAGTGATTCTAGTATTTTTTCCCTGCTCCATAATTCCTTGTCAAAGGCCTTCAATTGGGTTTCTCTAATATCTGCCATTTTATCTTTTATGTGATCTGCCCATCTTTTTTCTTGATCTAATCTGTGTTGTTGATAGTGATGCCACCGAAATTGATTTCTGAAAAAGGCCTATTTCGTCTTCATTAGAGAAAATTAATATTTTTTATAAAGAAGAGCAAATAAAATTTATATAGATATGTTCCTTATAATTTTGTCTATTCAAAAAAAGTATCAAATAATTTTGTCTTTCAAGTAAAATAGATCAAAAACAATTTTGTCTTTAAATTTTAATTTTGGGTTTTAGAACCCGAAATGCTTTCGTCCTTATGTATAGTTGTTGAGCAACTGGGTTAGGTTGCCAGATGTGATCCTTGTTACCTCTGAGGGCTTGGCTATAACTCAGCTTATGGGTTATTGGTTGTTCTTGGATAGTGTCTACAGATTCGGTGTCCATCTCAGTATCTTCTTCTATTTTTCCTGTGTTGTTGTTTATCAGCTCTTGGTTTGAGAATTGGTCCGTGGGTATTACTGTTGCCGAGGAGGGGTGGGATGTTGGGGTCGGGGTAGTTTCCGAATCAGTTTCCATATTAACCGGTGTGGAAAGGGTCTGGACAGGGTCCAGGGAGCCCTAATTATTTTGGTCCGGGTTCTGGAGTATATTTGTGCATACGGCTTGGGGTTCATTGGAATTTTATTTTCCAAAATCATAGGCGTGGGAGAAATCAGGTCAGTACCGGTTTGTTGTTGTGATATCGTTGTTGGATGCGTGAGAACATCTTGGTCAAGGTTGGTTTATTGTTGTGGTAATAATGTAGATCCTTTTTCCGGAGGTAAACTAGAATCGCCACTTTTTGCTAATTTTTGGGAAGTTTTTTCATTGGGTTCTTGAGCGTGCTGCGTAGGGGAAGGTTTTTCCATGTTTGATGTACTTGACAGGAGTGAGTTTGCCGGCAAGCTAGCTGTTTTCCTCTTCTTATTCTTTGGCATATCTGCTCCAAGTGCTACAACCCCGTAAGGTGCAAATTTTCCGTCTGTGGTAGTTTTTGTGTGTTTTGCCAACCCCTGTAGGAATGGTGAAAGGAGAAAAAAAGAAGTTGGTGTTTGTAGTAAAACTGCCTTCCTCTTTCGTCTAATAATTATGTCTCCTTTAGGTTAAGAGGCCAACTGTGGCCATCTTTGACTATTTGTATTATAGTTATGTGATAAACTCTATGCCGATTACACTGTTTGCCAATTTTATTATGATTTTCAGATCTATGGGAAAGAGTTTTTAATTTTTTTATCTGGATATGTTTTATATTTATATCCGGATATATTTTATGTCTAGGTATTTTTATATCCGGATATGTTTTATATCCAAATTGATAAATATATTTAGATATAATATGCAATCCGGATTAATGATGCCTAACGAATAACGATATATTTATCATTGATGAATGACGAAACCATTCGTCAGGTAATTTCTGATTGACGAATTAACAATTGACGAAACCATTCGTCAGGTAATTTCTGATTGACGAATTAACAATTGACGAAACCCCTAACAATTGACGAAATCTATGACAAATTGACAAAACCTATAATGAAATGACAAAATCTATAACGAAACCTGATAAGTTATATTCATACAAGATGGAGTTAATTATCGCGTTTATAAAAATTAAGAAATAATTTAATAACGATAACAATAAAAAAAAATGATGTTTTAACAGAACAGGTGATAATGTAATGCATAATTAATAACTGATAAAGAATTAATATAGGTTGATAACAATATTACATCTTAATAATCTGTCGTGATTTTACTTGTTTATGAATAACAAATCAAAAAAGGAAATTAAATTTTGTAAATAAACAAAGCACGTAAAGATAGAAGTTTAGGGTTAGAGTATTAGTGTTGAAGACCATAGTAATAGATTGGTACTCATTATATGTAAAATTTCGTTTCTGTCATTTTTAATTAGTGATTTAAACATTGGTTTTCAAGTATAAAATTTTGCTTCTCTTCCTTCTATCGCACAGTTCCAAAATCAACAAAAATAAATGCGTGCACAAATTTTGTTTATTCCGGATCAATCTGACATAAATTTAAATACATGTGAAAGAAGAAAAAGAAAAAAACCCAATGAATCTTATAATAAAATAACATTCTTTTGAAACAATTTAATGTTTAGTATATCCAAAGATGAAGCTTGTTGTTTAATTACTGGCTAAATCAGTTGCCAATATCTTATCAATCATAGAGGCTTCATTAGGGTTTCCTCAATTCGTCATAGGTTTCGTCAATTCGGCACAGATTTCATCAATCGTCGGGAATTTCGTCAATTGTCAAGGTTTCATTATATATCAAATCTAGATATAAAATATATCTGAATATATTTTATTAATCCAGATATAATATATAATCCGAATTATATATTATATCCAGATTTATCCAGATTATATATTATATCTGGATTATATATTATATCTGGATTATATGGGGTGTCTTCAATTAAAAGGGCCCATTTTTACATTTTTTTGAAAAATGAGTTTTCGTTAAATTCATATAAATTTTGACATGATTGACTTTTTTTAATTATAAATGAAAGTCGAATTACATAATAAAAAATCAAGATAATGTAAAAAGAAAAATTATATGAGGCTGCGTAGAGCCAACACGTCACGAGTTTACCCAATAGTCACCTGCCGTCTTTAACCAATCAATATCGTGAAATTTGATTGATCCCGGATCAGTCCGAAAATCAAAACAAATAATTAAACTCAAATATCTCAAAATAAAATATATATAAAAATGGGCCCTTTTAATTGAAGACACTCCATATTATATCAGAATATATTTTGTTCAAAAAACTGAATTCGGATTTAGTTAAAATTCGGATTCATCCAAATATAAATATAAATCCAGATTCATGTACCACCTCTAGTTATGTCTACTCTAGGTTAACTATTATATTAAAGTATGACTCACCCAGGTGTTATCAAGGATCCTTAAATGTAACCTGCTATATCAAACTTTTTCTCATTGTAACTTTTTATCTAGGTAGACTTAGAGTGTCTGAATCACTGATTGGGGTTTGCTACCTATTATAATTGCCTACTTCTTAACCCTCTTCTCCTAACTTCTCGAGTAGCAGAATTTTATTAAAATAAAAGAAACAAATAAAGAAAATAAAAGGAGATAAAAAAAACAGAAAGCTAAGGGCTGTGTCATTAATCACCTAATTATTTTTTATTAGAGGAGTATTAGAGGCCTACTCCCCTCTCTTTTCCTTAATATATATATAGTCAGGTTCTTATATATAGTTTCAACTTTTTTTACTCTCCTCCCCTTCTAAAAAATCATCTGATTTTTGTCACTCTCCTAAAAAACCTAAACAAAACCAAAGAAATACAAAGTAAAAATAAAAAACAGAAAAGGAAGACAAGAAGTAAACAGCTATAATAGCACTATTTAAGCCTATACCCAGTGATAAAAATTATATAATACTGTGCAAGGATCACTCTCACCTAAATATTATATATATATAAGAAAAGAAAAAAAAAAACAACAGCTAAAAGAAAATTTTAGATTAAATTTTGTTCAAATTTTACTCCAAAACATCTCACATGTCATTCATTGTTTATTTCAAAGGACTTGATTTCACTTGTGACTTGGTTCTGATTTGGTAGGCGCATTCCCAATTTGGAAGGAGTAAATACTGCTGATCTTTTGGAGGGGTAAACCAAAATGCCCACTTTTTTGAAATTTCGAAAAGTCCAAAAGAGTGCTGAGAAAAGTACCAAAAACAAAAGGAGTTTGTAAGAGTTACACTGTATAAAATAGTATATCTAACTAGGTCTCTAATTCTATTTCATATTCATAGGACTTAACAAAGCTCTAGAGTTTCTCTACTATATCTTTGCTCGATAGTACTACAGCTTGCCAAGGTGCTTCGCTTAAAAGTTTGCAAGTCTTTTTCATCTTTATTTCATGCTCAAAATATCCAGTGAATGAACTTTGTACCCGATAGCAGCTTGGTAGAGCTTTGTTATATTTAGGTATGCTAACTATGCAGTTTTCATAGGTTAGTTTTTTTGGAATTTTTGGTACAAGAGATTGTTGAGAAGTAAAATATTTAATAGTTATTCACTGGTCTGTTTTGAATGATTTTACTACCAAAATGACCGTCTCAGTGAAACGATTTTAACAAGCATAAAATTATTAAAATCTAATTATAGGATCCTAAGATCGATAGATTTATTTTGTATATAAAATTATATTAGTAAATCTGCAAAATTTTACATATTTACTTTTAATAATCTTGGGATCCTGTAATTGGATTTTAATGATTTTGTGCTTGTTAGAATCTTCTTACTGAGATAGTCATTTTAGTAGTAAAATCATTCAAAACAGACTAGTAGATCAAAAATTATTTGCTGTTAAATAATTGGTACAATACTTCCCTTCGCTTTAGAAATTAGTTTTTATATTATATTTGTATACTAATTATTTATATCTAAAACTATATATAATATAAAGAATTTTTTATAGTAATATATTCTTTATTAAGTATAGTTCAAATAATAAGAGGAGTGTGTGATTTTTTAGGGAGGAGGGAATAAAAAAGTTGAAATAATATATAAGAACCTAACTATATATTAGAAAAAAGGGAGAAAGATAGGCCTTTGATAAAAAATAATCAGATGATTAATAACACGGCCCTAAAAATTCTACAAAAATCTATTTGCTTATTAAAAAATTTTATAAGTAGAAACTTTAATCTAGTCACAATATCCCATCTTTCTTATGATTTTTTTTTGTTTTTTTTTTTTTTCTAAATTGCCGGTGTATAGCAGACTTTATTGAGAATTGGTATATTACATTTATAGTTAATGATTTATATTACACTTTAATTCTGTAAGACTTCTCTCATCCAACCATGCTTACCTCGTGCTGCTACCTTATAGGAAAGGTTAGCAATTAGCCACTATTTCTCTATCTTAGCTAACCTGATTATGGATATTTCACCTTAGTATTATCTAAGCGGACAGGTATAGTAGAACCCCCTAATTCCTTCTATGTTCCACTCATTTTCAGATTAGGGAGCTTCCAGAAATCAGCTGATTTTAGTTTACTATGAGCCTACCCCCACCCACCTACACCTGATACTCCAATTAGCCAATCAGATTTTATGATTATTAAAAAGTTAAATATAACATTTAATAGTAAATAACTTTTGATCTACTGGACCAAATTTGATGATTTAACTACCAAAATGATTCTTTCAATGAGAGGATTCTAGCGAGTCCAAAATCGTTAAAATCCAATCACGGGATCCTGTGATCGGAATAGTTTTGTGTTACTATAAAAGTTCTATAATTTATTAAATAAGAATTAATTTTGTTATACCCATAGGGTACATTAAATTTTTTGTACCCATTATTTTGATCATATGATATTACATATATAATCAACATTGTTTATATTAGGTTAGGGTTAGGGTGAAAACTATATTAGGGTTAGGGTTTAGGGTATTATATAGTAAAATTGCTCAAGAAAAACTTTTAATTAATGCACAGAAGGTGGTTTAGTATACAGTTTCTTGCAAAATAGGCAATTTTTGTCAAACCGAACGTTTGTTTTGAATTTTTTTGATTGTGTAACATTACACCTGATCTTGAATTTTGGTGGTGATCTATAGGTCACATGATGCAGGTATATATACCTTTGGGTATATATATATAATCCCTTTAAATAATTATAACCTATTTATAGTAAAACAAATTTATTTCAATCTTAGGATCCTGTGATTGGATTTTAACAATTTTGGGCTTGTTAGAATCCTCTCATTGAAAGGATCATTTTGGTAGTAAAATCATCGAAATTGGCACAGTAGATCAGAGGTTATTAACAATTAAAATTAATTTTAATTGTTAATAAC
>QKWP01002725.1:31910-51840 GCA_003550325.1 Gigaspora rosea | reverse complement strand
CCTGACGACAAAAATTAGCCACAGTCGTCATCCAAGTGACGTGAAAAATAGAAATCGAACGTCAAGCCACCCATATATCTTGATAGCTCTCAGATAATGATACAAATGTAATTTACACGTCACCTGATCGCATCGTCATCATATGTGTTAGAGTGACGACAAAAAATTGATCGTGCCGTCATAAGTAGGTATCAGTCTGGGTTATAAGTAGGCATCAATCTGGACCATAAGTAGGTAACAGTCTGGAGTAAGTCAGTAACAGTATATATATACTGTTACCGACTCAGTTTAACTAGTAAATTCAATAATAATAATTAAAAATCATATGGTCACGTGATCGATTTTAATATAATTTATACCTATATATACGGTTATTATACGGTAATTATACAGTATAATAACCTGGTATTTATACCAAATTTTATTATACGGTATAATTTCCAACCCTAAATACAGGGGAATAAAAATTAAAGGGGTACCGATCAAGAGGGATCTTGCATGGTTAAATACGGTAATAGTGAAGGTGGCTAAATGCCAAATAGATCTCATAATCATAGTATATATCTCTACGTGGTAACTAGAACAAGTGGCTTTTTTTTCGGTGTTTTTTTTTTTTTTTAATAATTATTATTTTGGCTAAAATATCAAAAAAAAAAAAAAAAAAAAAAAATAAGAAAACTTAAAGAAAATTATTTAATTATTAAAACGCAAATGATTTTAAATGTATCTATCAAATATGTTCGTAAAAATAAATGCTCATAATAAAGTTTTTATTAGAATCGAAAAAGAAAATTTTATAATCGATTTATTCTAATTATTCTAAAAAAAATTTTATCAATGTTTTAATGTTCTCCGACTTTAATAATAACGTCTATTTGTATATTGAAGTACATTGAATAATTAGTTAACTAGGCAAAAATAATTTTTTTTTTAGTTGTATTCACATAAATTTTATATTGATCAAAGTTTATTAGAATTAGAACTGGGTATATATTTTTAGCTTGTGTTATAATATTAAATTGGATTTCCAGATTTTTATTTGTCCTATGAATAATGAAATAGCTGTAATTTGGGATCTTGCTATTATACCTGTTTCATAAATTCTGGAACACCTAAAAATTTACTCGTTTCCTGAAACCTCTTTGATCTCGTTCTAGGAATCACCTAAATACGTCGCTATCTCTGTATCGAAGCTCCAAAGACAGTGAAGTATTTTCTAAAAAGTTAGATGATTTTTTAGAATGAGATCGAAGAATTTTCAAGAAACGAGCAAATTTTTAGGTGTGGTTGGAATTTCGATATTGGTTTTAGATTTAGGTTTTAGTTTGAGATTTGGGTTTTAGTTTCGAAATAGAAAACTAGCTAATACTCCTAAAAGGTTTAGAAAGCTCGGGTTCGGTTCCTAACTTTACTTTTTAGCTTCAACATTATTACCAATGTTATCTTAATCATTCCATTGATGTGAATTTTAAAGGTTCTTAACAAGTATATGTGTATGTCATATATATTTTACTGTATCGGTATATATACAATATTGTTAAGTGGGAACAGAATTTAAGTGAATTCGTATTTCCTAGTTAAAATCAACCCCAAAAATGCTAAAAATTCTGAATCTACTTAATTCTATTTCCACTTACAAAAATACATATCGATATATATATTTATATATTAGTTATATTGTAGGTGGAACAGAATTTATTTTATCATATGTACACCCTAACCCTAATTTAACTAGAAAATACAAATTTTGTTTGCTAAACCAAAAAAGCATTTGAGATGTAATTTGATGCAACCTAAAATTTTTCGTTTTATATAATTTATTATAGTTTAAATTTTTTTAATGGAGCAACACTGCACTAGCATTAACTCTCCTGCTCTCTGAACAAAACTTCTTGTAAACAATGGAAAATTTAATTCAGCTTTTAAATGATCTTAATAACATTACCACTGCTGATAATAACTTAAGTCGTGGTAATATTTCCGAAGGTACTCTCGCTCAAGATTTTGATCTAGCTTATGGTATACCTGATCTTCAAGCATACCTGATCTTCAAGCCTACCTAACTGAACAATTAAGTAAACGAATAGTGTTTCTTGATGGTGCCATAAGTACTGTTATTTAGCAATTACATTTTACTGAGCAAGACTTTCGAGGATCGTGATTTAAGGATCATCCTAAAGATCTTAAAAGGAAATAATGATATATTAGTGTTGACTCAACCTGATAAAATCAAACAAATTCACATTGATTATCTGGAATCAGGAGCAGATTTTGTTGAAACAAATACTTTTAGTAGTACTTGCATTAGTCAAGCTAATTATGCTTGTGAAAAAATTGCTATGAATTAAATAGAGAATCTGCTAGGTTAGCCAAAGAAGCTTGTATGAAGATGATGAATTTTCAAACTTCATAGAGTCAAAAATATATATACATTTATATATACATATATATATATATATAATATAGTCAAAAATATATATACATTTATATATATATATATATATTTTTGTTTTTTTTTTTATTTATCCTGATCTTTTTTATTTCATTTAATTTTAAAAAAAGGTTACAGCAAGAGATCCAAATAAACCAAAATTTGTCTGTGGTGCATTAGGTCCAACAAATAGAACCTGTTCAATTTCCCCCTCTGTTGAAAACCCTGCTTATCGTAATGTTACATTCGATGAGCTTGTTTATATAAATCCGGACAGTTTGAAGTTTTACGATTTATGCAAATGAAATAATCTAAAAGTGCACCTGTGCACTCTGTGCCCTCAGTGCTCCCTAATGTGCTAGTAATAATTTCGCCTGAAGTTGGATTAGTGTTAGGGCTAGAATCAAGATTAATACAAAATTGCGAGAGGATCATTTTTTGTTAGAAGTGCAGTAGGTATTGTCTTAGTAAAATTTTGAGATATAAAATAGGGCACAAAGTGCACGGTGCACTTTTTAGTAAAGTTCTATGCAAATTTTACGTCCATTATTTCGTCGTTATACAATGGTTCAAAAACTAACTGAAGAAGAAATCAAGATCTTAGAAGCCAAATTATGGGAATTAGTTTTAGGACGTGACGCAGTAAAAAAACTTTTAAATTTAAAGATTTTAATGAAGCCTTTGGGTTTGGGTTTATGACCAGAGTGGCATTGAGTAGAGCTGCAGACATTTAGAAGGTCAAAGGTAGTATTCTTGTCAGACCAAAAACTTAAAGTTTGGGAATTTAATCAAGATACTAGCAGTTGGGAACTTGTTGATTCCTGGAGAGTTGTCTCCAACGCAAATATTTTTTGATTTGTAAAGTCAGGTCTCTTTAAAAGTTAGCATCGTTGGCGATTATTCTATACTAACAGGCGCAGGAATGCTCGGTTTTAAAAGTTTCTTGGGCGCAGTCTGAGTTTGGTCAAGCAATTGCATCTTGTTCTTTTGACCGTTCTGACGTATCTGAGAAGAACAAAAATATGGTACATCTTAATTAACTATTCTCGTAAAAATGCTGTTAAACCTTTGCTAAATAAATATTAAACTGCTCTAATATACAGAAACAAAAAAAATAATAGTAGACGATGAGTGTTGAGGGTGAATTTGGCGGATCTATAAAAGGTATTGAATTCGCACCTAATAATTGAGGACTGAAATTAGTATGTATTATTTAAATCTTAACATTTAGTTAATTTGGTTATAATATTTTAATATTATTAATTAATAGGCAACTGTTGCTGCTGATGGTGTGCTCAGAATATACAAAACTCTTAAAGTGAATAATTTATCGGATTGGTCTATAATGGAGGAAGAGGTATTACTAACCCTGGAAACGTTAATAAAGAGGTTGATAGAAACTATTGTCTTTCTTGGTGTCCCTGAAAACCACAAGTATCACCAATGATCGTTGTTGGTTGTGGAAAAGAGAATTGCGCCAAAGTTGGTAATAACACTTTGTAAATTATCTTCATTATATTAGTTTCAAAATTATAAGTTATCAGACAGGAAGTGAAACCTAAATAATACTTTATTCTGACTTTTAGATTTTCAGACCAAATCCATATAGCAAATGGATGCTTGTTCCAATGTTTATATAAATGGTGGTCCTTCTGCCAGTTGATCGGCAAAGGGTCGTAATAATACCATTTGAAGTTCTTCATGTGCATGATGATGCTATCCGGAAGGTAAACTTATATTTCTCACTATCAAATCTTTAAATTTCAATATTTGTATCTTTAATAGTCTTTCTGATTCATCAAGGAGCTATCACTTTATCAAAAGATCATAAAGTTGGAATTTTTTAAATTATCAAACAAACCAGATGGTTATTTCGTAGAAAATATTGCTATGCTTCTTGATCACGGTGTTGAGGTATGAACATTTTGTGAATTATAAAAATTCAGTATTATTATTATTATTATATTGTCCTAAAAAAAAAACAAAAATTTTTTTTTTTTAAAGTTTGGAAGTCGAATGGGATATAACTGGTACCATTCTGTCTTCATCCGGAGATGATGGAAAGGTTAGATTGTGGAAATGTAAGTTTCTTTATACGCGTTTTTTGAAACAATTATTGTAATTTTTGTACAAATGGTTACATATTTTTACAATGTTTTTGTAAATCATTTTTAAGCCTCTCATAATAGTGGATGGAAGTGTATGAGTTTTATTAGTTACGAGCGACAAACTGACAATATAAGATGTAGGAATAGTTGTATCAATTTTCTATATAAAACGTTACCCATAATTAGCCATCGTTAGAATAATTAATACCATGAATTAAACCATGGTTGGAAGTAAAAAGTTTTAACTGTAATCACCAAAGTTGGCAGTAAAATTTTGTAGATTTATCCATATCAAAAATTATATATACACGGAGTTTATGCTAATGTAAACCCAAATTTTGGTATCTTTATTATTCAAATTAAATACGGTTAATATACGGAGAAAGTTAATAGAAATGGGATAAATTTTTTTAAATAAAATTTCTTGAATTTCAACTAAAATATCTTACAACTATTGAATAACAATTTTGATTTCTTGGTTTTTATATGTAAAATAAAACTTTTATAGCACTTTTCAAATTACTATTACTATCAAATTTCATTCATCACATCTTTTTCGATTCTAATAAAAACTTTATTAATAAGTCACTTTATTTTTACGAACAGTTACATTTAAAATCATTTACATCATTTACATTTAATAATTAAAACTATTAAAATAACTTTTTTTATTTAAGTATTCTTTGTTTTTTACAGGATGCTTAGTTTCAGCAAAAAAAAAAAAAAAACCAAAAAAAAAGCCTACTTGTCCTAGTCACCACGTAGAGGTGTATCCTATTACTAGGTAAATGTCTCGACAAAGAACTCGCAAAAACTCAAGTGAGCTGGGAATTTTATCAAACCTCAGTTTTTTTGAGCAAAAACTGATTAGATACCCCCTGCCGCTTGTCAGTTTATTGCTTTAAAGTTCATGCTGACGAATACATGACCTGCTCGAAAGGAATACAAGAAAAAAAAAATGGGTTGACAAAGAACTCGCGGCTGGAAATTTTATCAAACCTCAGTTTTCGACATTTTATCGCTTTGAGGCTTATGTTGTCAAAACATGACCCGCTCAAAAGGAACACTAGAAAAAAAAATAACAAAAATATTGAAATACTTTTAAAGATATTTTCAAAACAGTTGGGGTATTTGACTTTATGAAGGTGTTTCAGAGTGTTTCAAACTTTATAAGGGTGTTTCAAATTTTATAAGGGTGTTTCAAACTCGCAAAATATCTCTAAAAGTATTACACACTTTTACTAAAGACTTTAAGAACAGGGTAATTAAAATGTGTAAATAAATAATATATATTAGAGGGAAGTGTAGTAGCAAAAAAAAGAAAGACGGTATCAAAAAAACAAAAAGGAAAATAAAAAAACAAAGGGTAAAATGTAGTTCAGAAGTAAAAGGTTGAAAAAGTGGTCCTTATATATCTTTTTATCTGCCAACGTGTAAACACATGCATCCTTATTTGGGGACCATTAAAGCCAAATGCCTTTATATGTTTTATTATTATTTAATTAAATTGGGTAAGAGTTAGTTAGGGTTAGGGATGTCTTATAGGTAAAATTGCCTTCCCGACATTTTTTATTAATGCTCCGAGTCATATTTAGGCACTTGTTTCTTGTATTTTTGGTGTTTTTCACTTTTTTTTTTGTTTTTGCCAAATCAATTATATCACATTATGTGATAATTTGGGTTAGAAACATTATGGTGTTAATACTATAAATATATATAATATAAATTGCACACACGAAGGATAATTTTTAAGGCTTTTAATAATACAGTATATAATTCTTCTATATAAAAAGAAATATAATAAATTTATTAAAAATAACATAGTAAGTCTAATTTAAAAAACATGACAAGTCTCTTAAAAAATAAATATTGAATACTATCATTTTCGAAATTGGCCTCATAATATTTTCACAATATTTTCACAAAGAGCATTTCACTTTATATCTGTACTTTTAAAAATATTTGTTCCATAATAATTTTTGTTTTTTGATCTTCTATGCAATTCATATATTTAGTACGATAACCTAAAGACTTTAAAAAAAGAGGTTTGTAAATACGAAGGTACTAACCTGATCTAAAATCTTACTTAAAAGCTATTATTTTTAGTTTCAATACCTTTCGCTCATTTCTACCCATTTACAACCCATCTACAAACTGCGATTGCCAAGAGAGATAATTGTTTATGATTTTAGTATAGGACAAATTCGTAATAATCACAAAATTTACATAAAACAAATTTATTTAATTGGCGCAAATTTGAAGATCTTATTTACAGTCAACAGTAACGATCAAAATTTTACAATTTGATTGGTTTAAGTTACGTGATTGCATCTGGCTTTACGGATCCCCTCTTTAGACCAGAGCCGATGATTTTCTGCGGTGATAAATTGTTAATTCTGTCCGTGACAAATTCAAATTCTGCAAAATTTCCGTGTATTAAAATTCATAATTTCTGCATGAATTCTGCGTTGGTCATTTATAAATTCTGTGTTGGTTATATAGAAATCTTGAATATTCTGCAATCAATTTGTCGTTTAGTCTTTGGCTTATCTACTTATCTAGGATATTAAGCAAAAATTTTCGCCGGACCACGCTCGTATTTCAGGTTTATTTATTTTCTACATCAGAAGTTATATTTTTAGAACCCTTGTACCTATAAAAAAACCAAATAATTTATAAATTCCTACTTTCTGCGGCAATTCCATGATATTCTTAATACATTCCGTGTTTACAACCCAATTCCGTGATTTCTGCGGCATTCCGTGAAATGCAGAAAATCCGGCCCTGCTTTAGACGACCCCTTATTTCTGTATTTGGGAGATCTACACAAATCGAGGGATTAACCAATCAAATAGTAAAAACTATAAGAAATGAGTGTCTAAACTGCGCTAATAAAAAATGTCGGGAGAACAATTTTACCTATAATTTTTTGTCCAAACCCTATCCTCTGAACGACCCTAACCCAAATAAAAACTGGTCAATAAAATTGATCAAAGTTGAGATCGACGTTAAAATTAGTTGGAAAGCTATTTTACAATTGTAGAAAATTCAATGACGTCATATTTCATTTACTGTTTTAGAAAAAGATTGAAAATTGTCTTTGGCTTTTTGAACATGATAATAAGTTCACAGGTCATTATTGGATGAAAATTTATTAGATGTTTCATCAATTTCACAAGATCAAAAAAGTTTTCCTTCATATAAAAAGTGAAACAGCTTTTGAAGAACGAGCAACTCTTTTAAGAACTAGAGCTTTTAAGTCATTATACATCATATAATGTTTTGTGTGTATATTATCTCAAAAATTAAAACCCGCTTATATAAGGCGATACAAAGTTAATTTCTTGGTTTTCATATAAAATAAATTTTTTGACCCGGCAACCCGGATTTTTTTTTTTTAAAAAAATTTTTAATTTTAGATAGTAAATTAATAATATAGTAAGCTCACAATACAAAAAATACTAAATTTAATTATTAAAACAGCTAAAAAAAAATGTCATTACTGTAAATCGCTATATAGCAGAATCAGTTTTATTACATTCCACAATTTTAAAGCCTATCACTATAGTAGACCCGGGATCTAGTCATGGCTGAGAGTTTGTATCATAACTTGACATATACTGATTAAATTGATATCATATGCATTTAGTATTAGCTCTTTATTAAGTTTAATCATCCATTCATCACAATTACAATCAATCTCAATTTGATCTATTGTTTGTTAACATACCCTTTTTATCAACAAAGACGGTGACTAAAGCTGATACTTCCGGGTTGGTTAAAACTACCAAATACCTACAAATTCGCCCTAATCGACAAATCTTCAAGACACAAAACCCTAAGGTGGCAGGCAGAGAAAGAGGCATGTGATTGAAGTGGTCCAGTATTAAGGCTTGGAGTCTTGCTGCGGCAAAATAAGATGAGTATACGCTTCTGTTAGTCTCTTAGTGTTCTTCGATACTTCACTTTTATAGTACTAACGTTCTACTATTTATATTTCGCTTATTAGCTTCGAGGGGGTTGGTGTCGATCGTTTCGATCGTTAAGACTCTTAACGATTGTACCGTGATCACAGTCGAAATTAATTGCATAAGTAATTAATTTAACAATGGGGTCAATCAATTATTCGATCAATAAGAATTTTTATATAAAAAGGGGTATGGATTAGTAATCGATACTTCCTTTCTTTTTATTCTTATGATAATGAAATTACGAATCACGGGGACAAGGGAACTTCGACGATTTTCGATATACAAGATTACAAGCAAGGAAGAATTGAGCACTAACTTATACTCAAACGACTTTTTAAGGTTTTAAACTCGACTGTTATTTTATTCAAGTGAGCTTGAAGCTCTTTATATGCTTTATTGTTACAAACTAAGGAAACGATTTAAAAAAATATATATATAAGGCCACGCAAAGTTAATTTTTCGTTTGCATAACCTGGTATCAGATTTTTTTTCTAAAAAAAAAAAATAATAACTTTGCGTGGGCTAAATTAATTCATGTTCTCGCATAACATGGAATCTTCGGACCTATCGGGTAATTCCAGAAAATTAAGGTCATCATCGGATGAAATCGGAGAAAAAAATTAAATGGCAAAAATGTCCCGGCATGGCCTAAACTCTAAAATTAACCTCAGAAATGCGCCCCAAAAAATTTTATTTTTCGGTGGCTTGTCATATTTGAGTGCAGGAGTGGCTGTTACTTTCGTCACGTGGTTGTGGTTAAAAACCAAATAACCGATAAAATGTTGCACTAATTAACATAAAACATAAATGGCATCATACGAGAAAGATTATTATCACCGAGAAACTGATCGATATAGGCGTAAGCGAACGCGCAAAGAAAGCACTTTTTCTATTTGGCCGCCGTCACCTGAATATCCAAGCAGATTAGAACGGTAAGTTTTCATAATGCATTCGGAATAGTTCATGTATATATTTATAGTGTAGGCTATCATAGTTTATAATCAATGTGGAAATTTTATCTATCATCTTTTTTAATTATCTTTAAATCATTTAATTAGTTCTTTATCTCCAGAGAAGCCCCATTCTTCCAAAAAGAAGAAACGCTCACATAGTATCAGCGATTCAGAAGATTTATCGGACTTATCAGATCATGAAAGTGTGTATCATTTAATTTATTTAATTTAATTGTATAATTTTTTAATTTCTATCATTAATCTCAAATATCATATTAAAAAAAATAAAAAGAAAAAAAAAAAAAAAAAAAATCCAAATCAAAAAAAAAAAAAAAAAAAAAAAAATCGGCAAAATCTCGTAGAAAACGGTCTGTCAGTTTAAGTGCAAATTCTTCTGCCAGCGAAAATGATTCTTCGAGCGAAATTAAGAGTAAAGGTCGTAGGAAATCTGATGAACTTATAGAAATTGACGAAAAAGATATAGAACAAATAAATCATCTTTGGGTTGAAAAAAAAGGTATATTTATTCATTTATTTCTCGTCTATTGCATTAAAATTATGTACTTTAGCTTGATAACCTTTATTTCATCCATATTTCTCAATTCTTTATAGTTGAATTACCTGAAGATTTGTTGAATGTAGGTCCTATGCCTATATCAGTAACTGATACAAAATTGGGTGAACGAGAGTAAGTTATAAAGTCTATAAATTAATTATAAGCATATTTAATATATTTCAATATTCGATAAGAAACTTTATTTAACAATCTCTAGCTATGGAGGTGCTTTGTTAGCGGGTGAAGGTTCAGCTATGGCTGCATATGTCCAGGAAGGCAAACGTATTCCACGTCGTGGTGAAATAGGTCTTACAAGTGATGAAATTCAATCGTTCGAAGACGTTGGTTATGTCATGAGTGGTAGTCGGTACATTATAATTTTTACTTTTTCATTCTTCGTTAAAATATTCATTTATTCATATTAATATAAATTTAATTAGACATCGACGTATGAATGCTGTGCGTATTCGTAAAGAAAACCAAGTTATTTCTGCAGAAGAAAAACGTGCTTTATTATTATTCAAGTATGTTGTTTCCTGATTTTTTTTATTATGCGTATATTAGGATAATGACCAATATAAAATTAATTTCATTTAATGCAGCCAAGAAGAGAAAGCAAAGAAAGAGAACAAGATTATATCGGATTTCAGAGAATTAGTTGCAGAACAAATGAGAGGAAAGCAATAATTGTTGTTAATTTACTTTATTTCTAATATCATAAAACAAAACTGAGAAATTGTGTAGGCTGATTTCAAACAACTCACCACTTAAAATTGATTATATTCATCGTTGTGGCGTTGATAATCGATTTAAATCAAAGTTAATTAAATTTGTATCAAATTAAACGAAGTCTATAATAGTCAACTTGCTGATGTTAATGTACGAGTTGATGTTAAATGTTGTATATACTGTACTAAGTTTCGATTCCGGTTAATTCCGGCTAATCAGAGAATAAGTTGTAAAATTAAAAATAGTGTTAATAATCAAATCCGTACGCTTCGTTTTATTCACTCTATTTAAGTTCGTAAATTTATTTATGATGAGTATAGTAATTATTTATAACTTACCGAATATCATATGCGCTGATTTTAAGAATTGGGCCTTATTAACAGTCCCCAAAATATCTACTGATCTGCAAAAAATCACATGTTGATTGGGTATAAATAAAAATTGTGGGAAAGTCTCCGGACACCTACCAATTCACGTGAACATTTACCAAATCGGGGGGATGGCAACATAGCGGGCTTTTATTTTGATTGGCCAATTTTGTAGATCAGCCCGTGATATAGTAAAAATTTTATTGGCTAATCGAAATTAATCGAAGTTTGTAAATTGTTGCGAAGAAAAAAACTGATATGTATAAAAATAACTATCGATAATAAAATTAATCTTAGCAGAAGTCTTTATAATGAAATCTTAATAACTTTAATCTAAAACTATAATCTTGTTGTGGACAAAATTTCAAAATTTTATTAAAGAAATAATCCTAACATATTAAGATTCAAAAATAAACTAAAAACGAAAAGTTCAAGAAATAAATGTTTAAAAATAAACTAAAAACGAAAAGTTCAAGAAATAAATATTTGAACTTATTCTAGAACACTAATAGCTAATAAAAAAATAATCAAAAACAACTTTCCAATATCAAACTAATCTTTAATTTTATTTAATAATTGTTATACAGTTACAGTACTACTACTTTGTAACTCTTCTCACGAAACTATTCTCAACTTCATATTCTTAGCCTACAATAATAGTCTAGGTTTATATTAGTTGTGATTACAAAGAAAAGTTTTCTTAAAATACGTAAAAGACGGCTTAAATTGCAGCAGGGGGGACTTTTGTTTCCAATGATTTCCGGGATCGACATTACACAAGTATTTATACGTCAAAGTACTGTAAAACCAGAATTTTTCGGGTCTAAGCAAACTTAAAAAAAAAATAACAATTGATACAACACTTTATTAATAAAAAAACTTCCTAGCGAGCGTCTCTTTGTTGAATCACGGTGAATCACGGTGAATCACGCAATAAAAGGTAAATATACTAAAAGTTGAAGTATTGTCTACCGTATAGCAGAAGGTAATAAAAATATATTGTTTATAAACTTTTAACGTCGTTTTTTTTTGTTTTTTTTTTGTCTTTTTTCTTTTGTTATCCAAATATTTAACTTGTTTTTTCATTTATAAATTTATGTAGACTGTTTTTCAAAATTTATATGTATTCTCTATAAGACATTTGATTCATTTTATATATAGTTTTGTTAATTATAGATTAAGTATAAAAGATGGGAATAAAGGCTGTGTAACTTGTTATAAGAAACTTTTTAATAAAGCTCTGTGTTTATAAGCTATATTTTAACCTGGGTGGATAGTTTTATTCATTTATAATGCGAGTTAGTTTGCTTCGAAGTTACGAAAGAAATTGTAATATGTTTAATGATTATCTGTTTTCATTGAAAGTGTATCACGTGGATAAAAAACTGTTTTATGATTGGTCAACTGACTCATGATCAGACCCGTGCATTTCTGAAAAATACGAAAGTCCTCCCTGCTTTAAATTGCCAAGTTTAATTAATTTATTGTACCTATACGTTAAACTTGAATGTTTAAACATACCTCTTATCAACTTCCGAATTACTTCGCGGATTACCAAATTACTTTGATAGTTTATAGACCAGAAGGTACTCTTTCGCTTTTTTTTGGTATCGAGTTTGGCCAATTCGTCTCTGTGGCTGCCAAACCATTTTTGTAACCGCAAAACGTTACGTCACTATGTGGAACATATTGTGTAACATATTGTGTCGATCATCTAATCAAGTAAAGCCCGCTATGTTGGGGATAACTAAAGCCAGGTGCGTTCATATGTTTTTGATTATTTAATTAAAATTAGAGTAAAGGTTAGTTAGGGGTTAGGGTTAGGATAGAGCTTAACTTATAAGTAAAATTGTCTTCCTGACATTTTTTATTAATGCTTCTATACAGGTTTAGACACTCGTTTTTTGTATTTTCGGCGTTTTTCACTTTTTTTCTTTGTTTTTGTCTCGTCGGGCTGATCCATAAAGATCAAATTTTACGATTTGATTGGCTTTACATCATGTGAACGCACCTGGCTTTAGACGACCCCCAAATCAGGTAATTTTTGTACCTACATAACTTTCTAACTATAGAGGTATATGATTTGGTAAGTGTCCGGTAGGTGTCCGGTCATAGGAAGACATTCATATGATTGGCCAATTTTTGCAGATCTACCCGTGATTTCCCGTGATTATTAACCAATCAAATTGTGATAATTAATCAATCAAATAACTCAAATAACAAAACTATATTAGCAAAGCTTATATTTTTTTACAGTATAAATTATATATTCGAGGAAAATCTAGTTTTAATTATCACTGCCTTTGCTAGAAACATTACTATCCTCAAAATATATTATTAATTAATAACAAACATTATTTATTTATACACTATATATTTCTCTATATTCGTATTTGTACCTCTCAAAAAGAAAAACAAGAAATTTCAATTTTTATTCATGTAAATTCTTAAATGATAATAAATATTTTTCGTTATTACAACTACTGCATTGTCTTTATATTATTAATTAATATACGGTATTATTAATTAATACTACATATACAGAACTACAATTCTAAAGTCATATTATATCTATCTATTTAATAAGCTCTATACAAGAATAAAAGTAATATAAGTTAAAAGGTAGTTTAAAAGAAGTAATTTAAACTAAATACAATAAATTAATAGCTTGTAAGAGTCTGTTTTTAAAATCAAACTTTTACCTTAACTATCTTGATTGTTCTTTGTATTCGACTATTTTCTTGCAATCAGTACAGCAGTACTTGTATACCCGTTTTACTAATAATACACATAGTAAACTTGCTTCTAAGTAAAGTTCTCTGTTTTTATGATTATTTTGTAATTATTTTGTATAGCGAAGGGCAACACTCTTCTAACTCAAATTATAAAAAAAAAATTTATTTTTCTTAAGTAAAATTGTGAAATGTTACAATTTGAAAAAGTACTTTAAACTGTATAAATAAGTTCCCGGGCAATTGATTTACATCAGCCAATCAGATGAATGTCTTCCTATGAGGTGTCTGGTAGGTGCCCGGAGACTTTTCCATCAAAAAAATTGTACCAAATCACATGTCAAATTCATTGACTTATCTAAAAAAAATAACAAAGTATACATAAAACCAATGAACGCAATCTAAAAACCAATGAATGCAATCTTAAAACTAATGAAGTTTTTAGAGAAAATAGGTATTAGTAAAGAGTAGTAGAAATCGCGAGTATTATTGTTTTTTTAAATCTTGAATTAATACAAGTTTATTTTTACTTATGTTTATTTACATATCTTTAGATGTATATAGTAAAGCACTAGCTAACTTGCAGTTTCCGAGTTTTTAATGTACATCAAGTATATTTCTCTAGTAGTACTTCACACTTTGTAGACAATTAATTAGTTCGTAATATTTTATTTGTCAATAGTTAGTTCACAGACAAGCTTATCTATCAATTTTCAAACAAATTTATTTTATTTTAATGATGGCTCAAAATAAAGTGTCTATAAGGCATAGTTGGTAAATATTAGTATAGGTTATGGATCTTTTGTTAAGCAATTATAATTAATTTACAAAAAAGAGGTTTAAAAAAAAGGGAAAATATTTTTTGTACACCTGCACGGTTGTGCACCCTTGGCGATCCACCACCCTGGCAACCCATATTAGGTATACAAAACGCGTTTTTTTTTCGTACTATATATTTATTTATTTTTTTTTATTTTTTTTTTATTGTTTAGGAGGATCCTCAATATCGTTCTTTGGAGTTCTTTTTGGCTTTCTGAAGATTTTTGGAATGGTTTTCGTTGCTTTCTTGGTAAGTTTTTTGTTTTTTTTGTTTTTTTTTATATTTACTCTTGTTTTATATGCTTTTATATTGTTTTAGATTAAAGGTCTGACTTGGTCAAAAAATAAGTATTTGAATATCCATTCGTTCAATATTTTATTATTCAAATGTTTGTTCAAAAATCTTAAACAATATTCAAATATTCACTAAATATTCATTGAATATTAAATATATTTCAATTTTAAAAAATTATATAACTATCTCACTTAAATTAGCCAATAAAATTGCAAATAAATTATTAAAAAATAAAATAAAATTATAAAATTATATATATATGTTGTGGCTTAGATTAAAACTTGTATCAGATTGAATCTGACGCATGTTAGATGACTATCAATTGACTAGAATTAAATGATCGGCAACCACTGCCCTAAACTAACTTCTAACTTTACCATAATTTTAACCTAACCCTAATCTAATTTAGACCAATGTTAATCTGACGCAAGGATCGATCTGAGGCACAGCATATATATATATATATTCAATGAATATTTAATGAATATATTCAGTGAAATTTTAAATATTCGAATATTTATTCAGTGAAAAATTATATATTTGAATATTGAATATTTAGTGAATATTCAGTGAATATTATTCATCGAGTTAGACCTTTATTTTAGATGTTCTTTTGGTGAACTTACTAGTGGTTCTTTGAATTATTGTTATTCTCTGGTGAGGTGTTTTTTTCTTCTTGCATTTTTTTGTTTAGGTGTTTTTTAGTAGACTTGCATCGTTTTCTGGTAATTCTTCTCGAATTTGCATCATTTGTCTTTACATTTGAAGTTTCATTGTTCTTTGGTGAAGCGTTTTTTTTTTCTTGTATTCAATTTTTTTCACTGTTTCTTGTATTTGGTTTTTTTCTTTCCTGATGTTTCTAGTTTAGGTATTTTTTGGTGGACTTGCGTTGTTTTCTAGTGATTCTTCTCTAATTTGTATCGTTCTCTGGTGAGTCTTTACTGGTAGTTTTTCGAATTTTCGTCATTTTCTAGTGAGGTGTTTTTTTCTTGCATTCAATTTTTTTTGGTGTTTCTTGTGTTTGTTTTTTTCTTAGTGCTTCTTGATTAGGCGTTTTTCGGTGGACTTGTATTATTTTCTGTAATTCTTTTTGAATTTGTATTATTCTCTGGTGAGTCTTTACTGGTGATTTTTTAAATTTTCATCGTTTTCTGGTAAGGCGTTTTTTATTTCTTGTATTCAATTTTTTCAGTGTTACTTGTGTTCATTTTTTCCTGGTACTTCTTGTTTAGGCGTTCTTTGGTGGATTGTGTTGCTTTCTGGTGATTCTTTATTAAATTTCGTTGTTTCTTGGGAGTCTGGGAGTCTTGTAATTATCATTTTTTTATTTTTTTTCTTGATATTTCTTGTGTTTATTACTAACTTTCTTTCTTGTTTTAGGCATTCTTTGGTGGACTTAGTGACATTGTTTCCTGGTAATCGTTGACTTTGCATAAATTTTCATTAACTTTGTCTCGTTTTCTGGTGATTTTTCGTTAATTTATGTCATTCTCTGTTGAGTTTTTTTTTTTTTTTTAACTTTTTTTATTGTTTAGATGTTCTTCTGGAGTTCCTCTTCTTGACGATTTTGAATTTTCTTGTATGTTTTCATGCTCTACTAACTTTTTTAGATGTTATGTTTTTTCTGGTGTTTATTTGATGATTTTGGGTTTAGTTTTTTTTCTTTGGATTTTTTTTTTAATAAAAAATATCATTATTATAACATAATGGTTTAGTAATTGTGTTATACAAATTAGTGAAATAAATAATTGCTTACCAATTTTTGGGACATCTAAAGTAGGGGCAACACATATTTCTTAATAATTTTCTTGATTAACTTTAGGGTTAGGGTCATATTATATTAGAGTTAGGCTGGGTTTTAGATAGTTATATATAAGCAAAATTGCCTTCTCAATATTTTTATTTAACCTATCTAAGGTAGGTTTAGACTGCTGTTTTTGTATTTTTTAGGTTTTTTTTTCATTTTTTGCTTTGCCACGATCATCAAAATTCTGTAATTTGATTGGGTGTAATTATGTGTATTTGTTCCTGCTTTAGACGACCTCTGATTTTATTAACCAACTACGTCGAAAGGTCAAATGCTTGGTTTGATCTCGATTGCCTATTATATGCTAAAACTTGATTGGTCAATCAAGTGGTGCATGACCGTGCAGGTGCTAAATCCTAAAAAATATTTATTTTAAGTAAAGGGAAAATGTTTTTTGTGCACTCGTATGACTGTGCACCCCTATATGCATGCATATAAATAAGATCATCAAAATAAAATTTGGTTTATTTTTTTTTATTTTTTTTGTTTTTGTTTATTTTGTTAAATTTTTTTCTTCTTTTTAGCTGCCATCATTGATATGGTTCTTGGTGTTGTCACAGTTGTCGTTCTTGGTATCGTTTCAATTGTCATCACTGGTGTCATCACTGGTTTGGTGCCGCTGTTGGTTATTCAAGTACATTCTTCGGTTAGTGGTCTTGTATGCCTCTTGTAGAATGGTTGTCTGTGGTTCTTCAGTGTTCTTTGGGAGTAATATGTTTCTCCAACGTTGTGGATACAGTCAACTCTCCATAAATGCAACTCGTAGGGACAAGCCTACAACGTGCATTTAGGGAGGTTTGCATTTAGAGAGAGCCATTTAAATTGCAGCTTTTAAAAATTAGATCATCTAGTTTGTATAACTTCTACTAAACCTGTATAAACTATCTTAAATACTAAAATTTGATTGGCTACGTGCATTTAGAGAGGTTAGTATGATATAAAATGTTATTCAAGAGAACGTGCATTTACAGAATATAGAACGTGCATTTAGCACTAATAACATTTTACGGAATAAAAAAAAAGTGCATTTAGAGAGGTATTGCATTTATAGAGGTTGCATTTATGGAGGGTTGACTGTAGTATTGTACATTTTTCTGGTAGGTGTTGGGTGGTCTTGTACGTTTTTTCAGTAGGTGGTCTTGTAGTTGTTTTTTTGTGGTTTCTTGTATTTTATGGAGTAATTTTGTTTCATATTTTTTTTTGATATTCGAACTAATTCTTTTTACTTTTTTAGGTGTTCTTTTTAAAAGACGTTCTTCCAGTGGGTGGTCTTGTAAGCTTCTCTGTTAGGGGTCTTGTACGTTTCTCTATTTTTCTGTTTCTCTGTTAGGGTCTTGTACGTTTTTCTGTTGGGTTGGTTGTCTTGTAAGGCTCTGATGGCCGTTGGGTGGTCTTGTACGTTTTTCGGTAGGTGGTTTTGTAGTTGTTTTTTGTGGTTTCTTGTGTTTTATGAAGTGATTTTGTTGCGTATTTTTTTTTTGAATTTCAAACTAATTCTTTTTACTTTTTTAGATGTTCTTGTTGGGTTTATGAAAGACGTTCTTCCGATGGGTGGGTGGTCTTATAGGTTTCCCTGTCAGGGGTCTTGTACATTTCTTGGTTTCTTCGTTAGGGTCTTGTATGTTTCTCTATTGGGTTGGTGGTTTTTTTTGTTTTGTTTTTTTTTTTTTTTGTTTTTTTACAATATATTAACAGATCCCCAAAAAATATATATAATACTGAGATCTGATTTTGTATAGACTTATTATATAATTTTTCAATATGTCGTATGTTTATTTCAAAAAGTCAGATGTTTATTTGTATAGTGGAATTCACCTAAAGCCATCACCTTTTAATTATAAAAATTTTTAAATTGTTATAATTCTTTAAAAAAAAAAGATATTTAAAAAAGTTTTTGATGATTTGATAGCTTATTGTTTAAATTATTAAACTATCAATAAATTTTTTAAATATCTTTTATTTTTAAACCATTATATTAATTTAAATTTATATATGATTTATATATGATTCAAAAATTTTGCTGTTTATATATAAAAAAACATAACAAAATTTGAATTTATTAACAAAAATTTAAATGTTATTAATTAAATTTAAAATGGTATTAAGTTTTTCTGCATTTTTATTGGATAATTAGATTACACTGCAGCTAAAAAAATTGGCGCCTATATATAAAATATGTTGGCTTTAGGTGAATTCTACCATATAACAAAGATGATTTTTATAACAAGTTGGATTTTTATTTGTATAATAATACTACTAATATATTTCCGAACTTAGAACACTAAATCCTGGGTCCCGAAGTCGCAGGAAAATTGGTTAGTTGCGACAGCATGCAGGCTTGAGATACTTACCCAATGTAGTAGAGGCAGCTGCATGACTTGAGATATGAACTTCCAAGAAGTACGCTAGTAAGGAACTTTGGGTGTACCAATTTGGAAGCATAAAACGCCTACCTGAAAATACATACACCAAATTGGAAGTGACGATACTAGGAAATGTAGGTAAAGTGGCGGACATGTGAATACTAATCGGCAGCTGAGAAGAGACGTACAAAAACCAGGTCGGCTATATAAATGGGAATATGGTAGGCTCTGGTAGGTTTAGATCGTGGATAAATAGTTCAAGTCTTGGTACTTAGTAGATAAGTATAAAGATTGTAAAAGCAGCAATGTGGAATAATCAATATACATTTAATAAAGACTAGAAGCAAGACCTCATTTTAACAATAAAAAAAAAATGATACTACTAATATGGCATATAGCATTTATACAGTGGGAATAAAAATAAATTTCTGGTTATTCTCATAGTAAGACCAGAATTCTTATTTCCACCATATTGCATATATGCGCAGGAAACAATAAATAAATAAATAAATAAAGCAAACACGTTTTTTTTAACGCTTTTTTTATTAGCTTTTTAGATAATTTAATATGTACATATATTGTTTCTGGTTTAGTGTGACTGCATCATGCAGCTACTATATGCAATGGTTAATATATTAATATTACTGTATTATTATTACTGTATTATTTTTTTACAGATTTTTTTTTATTTTTTTTTATTTTATTATTTTAATTATTTTTATTTTTTTTCGATTTTATTTGATTTATTTATTTATTTTTTTTATTTATTTTTTTTCGTTTTATTTTTTTTTATATTTT
>QKWP01002725.1:2800-19078 GCA_003550325.1 Gigaspora rosea | reverse complement strand
AAAAAAAAAAAAAAACAGAACTTACATTTTTTAAAAAAAAGCCAGTTTTATGCTTTCTAAAAAAAAAAACAAAAAAAACCAATAAAAAATAAAAAAATTTTTAGAAAATTTTCTATGCTCATTTGATCCGTAATATGTCATAGATCATAAAAATATACATATCGGCCAATTTGGCTTGATCACAAAATTAGCCAATCATGATTAAAAATTATTTGTCATTAAAATTTATTACAAGGTAAGTTTTTACAAAAACGGGTTTTTAAATTTACTTTGAAACTATAATTAAGTGTAGAATATTGCAATATCTACATGTTTTATTATTAGCTAAAAGTAGGTTAAAAAGGCTGTTTTCCTGTAAAATTATTTCCGAATTCGTCTTTACCCATTATAGAACTAATCGTTCAAATGACAAACTGATCGTTCACTATCCAAAAATATTTGAGCACTTCAACAACTAGTGATAGTGTTTTCTTTTACGACTTAGTGTAGTTGTTTTTTTAGTATTTATTGCTTGTCTATCTTATATAAAGGCTAAAAAGCTTTTTTTATTGAATGTTTCGTTTGTTATTTAATAGCAAAAGTCTGTATAACCGTTTATCAAAAAAGACCTCTAAAAATCAAATTGGCGGATATGATACTACAAAATATAAAAAAAAAACTTTAAAAAAAAAAACTCTCCTCGTCTTTAATTAATTTTTATCCAATTTTTGCAATTTTCTTTTTTCCATTTTTGCATTTATTACCTGCTGAATTACTATTATAGCCTGGATTTTTTATTAGCACATTTCAAATGTAAGATTTATAAAAAATATATCTTTTTTGCCATTTAGCTGTTTTCAAATATAATCTTTTTTTCCAATACCTGCTTTTCAAATATAATCTTTTTTAAAAAATAGACCTTCATTAGTTATTTTTCAAATATGATCTCACATAGATTATTCAGGATCCTACTCACCTATCTTTAAAAGAAGTATCTGCAAACTAGTGATGCCACCAAAATTGGTTTTTAAAAAAGGCCTATTTTGTCTTCATTAGAGAAAATTAAAATTTTTTATAAGGAAAAGCAAATAAAATTTATATAGATATATTCCTTATAATTTCGTCTATTCAAAAAAAGTATCAAATAATTTTGTTTTTCAAGTAAAATAGGTCAAAAACAATTTCGGCTTCAAATTTTAATTTCGGGTTTTAGAACCCAAAATGCTTTCATCCTCATGTATACTGCAAACCAATTCAAATAGAATATCTGTAGTAATATACAATAGACTACTGAGAGTTGTTAGAGTAAAGCATTGCATAAGCAACTACTAACATATAGATAATCTTAGACACCAAGGTTTAGAAAGTAACTATAAGGCTACAATTATCTAAATGAAGCCCTTGCATCTACTTGAAAGTATAGGATCTGCAATATGAAAAAAGTGAAGAATATAGTAAATTAGCTGAATAATAAAATAAAAAGTAGTGCCAAAAATTCAAGATATACAGAAAATAAGATATAGAAAATTTTAGTAGGTTTAAACTACAGATAATAATTGTCTAAGTTTGTCAACACGAAATTTTATATATAGATATTGATCAATATATAACAGTTAATTGTTTTATATCGATTAAAAAATAACGATATATATTGATTAACTAGTTAAAAATCAATATATATCTATAATCAATATATATCATTTTCTATATTATAATCGTTATATATCTATAAATCGATTATACAAGTTACTCTCGTTATAGTGAACTCTCGATATAGTGAAGATTGTCTATAGTGAAGAATTTTTTTAGAACAGAATTATTATTACTATAATAAAAGGCTCTCGATATAGTGAATCTCTCAATATAGTGAAGAAATTTTACAGCCCGAGAACTTCACCATAACGAGAGTGACTTGTAATTGTAATTATTTGAAACAATATATAAAGATTAACAGATCTTTAACGATTATATACCCGTTACGAAAATTTCAAATCAATTCACCAGGTAAAAACAAAAAAAAAATTTTTTGAAAAGTTCAAAATTTCTTAAGCCCATTTAATCCACAAGCAACCAAGAATTATAAATATATATACCAAAATTGTGCAAAAAAAACTTAAAAAAAAAAAAAAGCTGTTTTTGAACGATTTTTACTCCTCTCTCCCTTTTGCTCTCTTTTCCTTTTACTCCTCTCTTCCTTTTTTTTTTCTCTTTTTTTTTTTCTTTCTTTTTTCTTTTTAATATTTCGAATACATTCGAAATATTTTAGGACGATTTGTGACCTGGATCATATTAAGAACGCGTTTGACTATTATTTTCGAAATGTTTCGATGATTTTTGATGATTGTACTACAAGATCAGATTAGATCTTTGTTTTTTTTTTTTTTATAATTTAGATCTTCTATTTTTTTTTTTTTCCTTAGACAATCGTGCTCTATTTATTAGATACTATTTGAAGTCCAAAAATACAACAAAAGAAATATCTGTTTACTAATAGGCCGCAACCCGGCTGCCACAAATGGTGCCCAAGTAGGATTGTCGCACTGGTGTTTGTCAAACGAAAGCGACCATGATCTTTGGCCATGAGTACATCTTCCGAATATAACGCGGTACCCAGTTACCTCTTCATAATCCACTCCTTCCAAAAAAACTTTATCCCTGAGCTTCTCATAAAGACAAAGAAAAAGGAAAGGGGAAATCTTAAAACAGGGGAATGAACTACTAAACGAAACCCAACAAAAAAGACCAAAAAGAAAATTCTAAAAAAGTAAAACACACAAAAAAGAAAAGAAAAGAGAAAAAGTCATGAAAGAAATAGAAAACGAAGGTGCTAATACGTCTAAACACTAAACGATAAAAATTGTATAACACTACATAAGCATCTACTTATGAATGTGTTATACGTACAAGATGAGAAAAGAAAAGAAAATTCTAGAATTTAATTAAAACCCGAAAGGCCAACAACTTTGCGTCACCATCTCGTCACGCGTCGTTCCTGTTTACCACCTTGCATACCTTCTTCCCGATTAGGATAGGAACAACAGTGCCGATCTTTTGGAGGGGGTACGCCGACTTTCCCACTTTTTGCCAAAAATTCTAGTAAAAAAAACTCAGCGAGAATATGGTAGCGGGGGTTCGTAAATTTCCTCTTGGACTTGCGACAAAAAACCTTTAAAGATAGTATTAAAAAACTCATTTCCTTTTAGTTCACCGCCTAGCCAACCAAGGTATCTTCGTCGACAGAAGGGAGTTGCTTCTACCAGAATTTCTTGTACCAAGGGCGCCCACTGCCAGTTATTTTGTACAACTGACGCTTCTGGCTTGCTTGCCGAATATACAAAGGAGTCCCACTTAATAGTTTTAACCTTTATATGAACCGATGTATGAAGTTGCTTCGTCTGTCACTAAAAGAAATTTTTTGTTTTATTTTGGCACAGAAATTTTGGCGCAAGTGATCGTTGGGGTTTAGATCTTCTATTAATTTTATATTGTTTTTTCATTTTCCTTTGTTTTTTTTTGGATTCGTTTTTAGTTTCGTTTAGTTTTGGTTTGTTTTGTTTAGTTTTGGTTTGTTTTTTTTTATTTATATTTTTTTTTATTTTTTAATTTTTTTTATTTTATTTCTACACTTTATTACTAGCACTTTGCAAGAAATTCAACAACTTTCGCCACTTTGCGCAAGCCAACTCAGTCTTTCAATACTTTGCAAGAACACACAACTAATTTCTCCAGCAATTTCTAAATTTTAAGAACGCAAGTTTTTGCAAATTTTTACAAGCTTTTGCAAGTTTTCGTTTTATTTATTTTTTTGTTTCAAGTTTTTTGTTTTTTTTGTTTATTTTTATTAATTTATTTTATTCCGGCACTTCGTGAAAACCTTCAATAATTTCTGAATTGCCAAGATCACGAACTCTTACTTTAGGGAAATGAAGATTTGGGGCTTCATTTATTTTTTATTTGGTTTGCTTATATTTTTGTTTTTTGTTTGTTTTCTTTTTTTACTTATTTTTAATTTTATTTTATTTTATTTATCCCTTACTTCTTTCAGAACTTTGCAAGAAAACGACTTGACTTTTTCGGCACTTTACAAGAATTCTGACACTTTGCAAAAAGTCACGAATATGAGTGAATATAATCGAATATAAGCAAATATGAGCGAATATAAGCAAATATAATAGTTTATTTTTTTTGTTTTTGTTTTTTTTGTTATTTTTTTCGGATTTGTTTTTTGTTTGTTTTTTTTTACAACACTTTTTAGAAAGTTTCGAATATGAGTGAATATAAACAAATATGATAGTTAAACAAAAAAGAAGAGAAATAATAGCTAACTACAGGGTAAGAAAAATAAGTGTATAGAGCTAGTACTGTATGTTGCTGAAAATAAGCTATCTTTTTTTGCCGATTTTAACAAAAAAAACCGTGAGTGGCTTATTTTTGGGTTATTTACTATTTTAAGTAATTTAAAGCACAACAAAGAGGTAGCTTATTTTCGAACACAAACTCTAACAAGTAAAATAAATAAATAAATATGCTGTAGACAATAAATAAATATGCTGTAGGCAATAAATAAATATGTTATAAACAATAAATAAACATGCTAAAAAAAATCGGTGTAACTTATAAAACGATTAATTATAATCGCTATATAGTAAAGTCTAAATTTTACTAAGTAAATAGATCAAAATCGTAAGTAATCTTGTTTAGCAGATCAAAATACGCGTACCCTAAAAATTTCATAAAAATCAGAGAACTTTTTATTATTTGACTTTTAATTTTTACGTTCAACAGTTTTTTTTTGTAAAAAAAAAACTGTTGAACGTAATAATTAAACGTCAAATAATAAAAAGTTCTCTGATTTTTATGAAATTTTTAGGGTACGCGTATTTTGATCTGCTAAACAAGGTTACTTATGCGATTTTGATCTATTTACTTAGTAAAATTTAGACTTTACTATACTTTACTATGTAGCAACGTTTATTGATCGTGTGGGGGTAGCTTATTTTTGGAACTAAAAATTTTGTTAAATATCTTTTGGTGCGACAAAGGGGTAGCTTATTTTTGGGTCAAAGGCGTTTTGACGTTTTTGGATCAAAACTGAGGGGTAGCTTATTTTAGGAGGTAGCTTATTTTCGGCAATATACGGTATTATGTGATAAAGTGTAAAAGTAGTTTAAAATATTACTATTTTTTCATTTTTGTTTTTTTTTTGTTTTTTTTTTGTTATTTTTTTTTATTTTAGGAAGTAGCGAATATAAGCGAATATTAGCAAATATAAGTGAATATTATAGTTAAAACAAAGAAGAAAAGAAATAATAGCTAACTGCAGGGTGAGAAAAATAAGTATATAGAGCTAGCATTATGTGACGAAATGCGAAAGGGTTCAAAATATTACTATTTTTTTCTTTTTATTTTTTTCATTATTTTTTTTCAGGTTTAGTTTTTTTTTGTTTTTGTTTTTTTTTGTTATTTTTTTCATTTTTTCATAGAAAATGTATAATAATATATAATAAAATGTATAATAATAACAAATAAAAAAATATATAATTTTTTATTAAATTGCGAAATCATGTGAAAATAGACGAAAACATGCGAAATCTGTAAAATGTTTAAAAATAAGTATACAATAAAATAGTATTGTTATTAGTGATTTTTAATCTGATATCTATCGATTATTACCGATTATTACCAATTACTATCTTAATCAATAGTCCTTGTCAGGGGGATTTAAATCGATTACTATTCAATAATGATAAAAATCGATAGTAATCCTCGTGCAAATTTTGGTGATGGTAGTACTTAAAAAGTATAACTTTGTATCATATAATATATACAAATATATATATACCAATAAAGTTTTTAAAATATAATATCACTTTATTCAAAAATTTTATATAGTTATATATATATATATTTTTTGCTAATTAACCCGGTGGTTATGTTCTATTTTATTATATAATAGATAAATATATATGCAAATGCAAATTCGCTACCTTGTTTTTTAACTTTATAACTAATATAAAACTCGTCCAGTTACTATAGGCACTTACTTATCTGTGATCTGCCAGAGTAGATTTCATCTCATTAATACCAGGGTATCTATGTACCTCTGATTATTAGATCACTGACATAGATCTATAGCTAGTCATAACCACCAACTTTTCTTTAAAACTTCTTCCACCTAGATTCGGCAGAGATGTTAACTAACAATAACTGCATACAGAAAAAAAATTCTAACAAGTATACGAAAGGGTGATAAGAAGGGGTGAAAAAGGGTAAGTAAAAAAAGAGAGAAACTACAAAATCTAAACGAAGAACCAAAGTTAAAAGAACAAGATAAAAAAAGCAAAAAAAAAGTCAATGGTATGACATACATATCTTGAAGAAAAAAGAAAACAAAACAAAAATAGAAAAACTATAATCAACAATAAAAATTAAATAATACTGTACAAGGAAATGCCTCGCCAAAGTATTATATGTACATACTATGTACATAATAAGAAAAATGAGTGAACAATCTGGAATTTAGTTTTCACAGATTTGCCTATTCCACTGCGCCACGTCTCATTACACGTCTGTTCCTGTTTATCTGTTTGCATACTTTCTTCCTGATTAGGGTAGAAACAACAATACCGATCTTTTGGAAGGGGTATGCCGATTTTCCACTTCTATCCAAAATTCCAGAAAAAAAACTTCAAGCAAGAATATGATAGTGGGTATATAGTCAAATATGTTCTTGCAAACAAAAACCTTAAAGAGAGTATTGAAAAACTCATTTTTTTAGTTCACCATTTAGCCAAGCTGTAAAACCTTTATCGACGAAAGAAAACTTTCTCCAAAATTTCTTGTACCAAGAGCTCTCACTGCCAGTTATCTTGCACGACTGATGCTTCTGGCTTGCGTGCTGAATATATAAAGGAGTTCTCGAAAATAAAGAGAAAGGTTGACCTTTAAAAACTAGTCTTCATTTTTTACTAAAAAATTTTTTGTTTTTCTTTTGTTCAGAAATTTGTACAAGTGATTATTGGGAAGAGTTTTTTAAAAAATAAATTATAATAATGTTTATATAGTTATATTGAGCAATTTTGATTGGCTAATAATACTATATTATATAGTATCTAATAATCCTTTTGACTTTTTTCTTTCTAAAAAATCAGATAATAAATATCTTTACTAGTGATACCACCAAAATTGATTGTTGAAAAAGGCCTATTTCAGATTTATTAAAGCAAATTAAAATTTTTTATAAAAAAGAGCAAATAAAATTTATTGCCCAAAACATAGCTAGGACACTTTATTTCTAAAATATAAAAAATCTGTTACATTATAATGATATTTGTTATACTATGTAAATAGCCAATAAACATGTTGAGTGCTAAGGGCACTGACAGATATTATGTAATATTTTTTTTATTAAGGGGGTTACTCTCCTCCCTCCACATTATATATGAAGTATATGGGGTGAGTCAGTAGAAAAAGGACAAATCATTTTTAGAAAATCTTTTAATTTTTAAATTAAAATATTTAACAACTATTTGATCAAATTTGCTAAATATTTTTTTATTTATTTTAATCTTGGAATTATATAAAATTAAAATAAAAAAAAGTTATTAAATTTTTTTTATTAAGATAGTTGTTAAGATATTTAAGTTTAAGGTCAAGAAAACCTTTACTTAGAAAAAATTTGGCTCTTTTCTACTAACCCACCCCATATATATAGTATATTATCCCAGCTACCCCCTTCCTCTTCTAAAAATATTATGTAATATCTGTTAGCGTCCTAACACAACAAAAAAATAAAAATTTTTAATTTTAAGTTTTAATAAAACCTAATTGTAGTATGCTAATAGTGGCTTTTTTATTAAATAAATCAATTTTTATTATTAAGACAATTTTGTTCACTATAATAAAATCTACCTACTATACCTCTGAATTCTTATAAAAATCAGATAATTTTTTATTAATTGAAATTTGTAAAAAGCTTACTAGTATTATAATAGATTCTTTTGATACAAAAATGTATTTTATAAAAATTAACTAATCACAGAACTCTTTCTGACGATCACCTGGACCAAATTCTGACAGAAGAAAAACAAAAAGTTTTTTGTTAAAGAGTTGCCTGTACTTTGTGCAGTAGGCTAACACATGTATACGGTTTTTGGAAAGGTCAACTTAGCTTTTCGAGGGACTCCTTTCGTATATTCAGCACACAAGCCAGAAGCGACGCTATATGAGATATTTTTAATAAAATATTTGGCTGGTGTTGACGCCCTTGTACAGGAAATTTTGGTGAAGATTAATAAAGTCTTCGTCGACTAAGTATTTTGTGGTAAAACAGTGGGGAATAACAAAAAAATGAGTTTTATCTTGCCAAACCTTCTCTTAAGTTTGTTCTCAAGTCTCGTCTCCAGTCCACTATGGATTTTCGAAATTTCGCCAAAAAGTAGGCATCCTAGCTTACCCCTCCAAACGATTGATGGTGTTTACTGTTTCCGATTTGGGAAAGTGCGTCGACCAAAAAGGAATCAGCTTTACGGGTGCCACGTAAGCTGTAGATCATTCTGGAACCATCAAGAAATTTCTATCACGTGTTTTTTCTGTTGAGACGTATTTTGTGTGTTTTTGTTTTTGTTTTTGTTTTTTACATATAGTTCTTTGTTAGAGTTTTGGTACTTTAAGCAGTTTATATAATTTTTATCATAGCAAGACTGCTGACCTTTTTTGTTTTTCTTATCTTGTCTCTTTTTTCTTTTTTGTATACATTTTTGGATTTCATTTAGGTTATTTAGTACTACCCCCTTTTTTCACTTCCCTTTTTTTCTTTAGTCAATTCTTTTTTTATATAGGTAGGGTTTTCAAACTCTCCTTGTCCTAGAGGCTAGGTAAGAAAGATTAAAAAAGTAGGCAATCTTGATATGGCATACGACAGCCTACCGGTGATACTTGGGACTAAAATTTCTAGTTAGGTAGAAAACCTGAGTTGAGATTAATAGTTCGTCATGGCGGATCGCATTGGACATTGTGTCTGGTGAATTTTTGTTAAACAGAACGTGGCATTGCAGAGATGACAAAAGTTACTTAATATATTAAAGTCATCTTTAACAAGTTTACTTAATACATGAAACTAGAATTAATTAATAAAATCTTATAATTCACAAGTTTTTATTAATGATTCTAACTTTGTACACTAAGTAACTTGTTTAGCATCTAGAAACGCGTCAAATCAGCAGAATTATTTTATTTTACAACTTAGAAAATAGATATATAATTTTGGATTTTTGTCAAATTTTATGTAAAATAAAAACAATTCTGCTAATTTAATATATTTTTAAGTTTACTTAGTGCATTAAGTTAGATTTATTTAATGAAATCTTGTGAATCATAAGATTTTATAAAATTTTATTAATAAAATTCTATAAAATCTTATGATTTACAAAATTTTCTAATTAATTCTTACTTTATACACTAAATAAACTTGTTTAGAACCAAAAATACATTAATTCAACAGAATTATTTTTATTTTATTTGAAATTTAAGAATAGATATATAATTTTGAATTTTTGATCAAAAAAGTTAAATTTAAGTATTTTTCTCCAAATTTCAAGTAAAATAATAATTTAATGTATTTTTAAGTTTTGAACAAGTTTATTTATTGTATAAAATTAGAATTAATTAATAAAAATTTGTGAATTAAAGATTTTATAATTTTATTAATAAAATTTTATAAAAACTTATGAATCACAAAATTTTACCAATTTTATGTACAAAGTAAACTTGTTAAAACTTAAAAATACATTAAATTGGTAGTATTTTTTTTATTTTACTTGAAATTTGAAGAAAAGATATTTAAATTTAACTTTTTTTATCAAAAACCCAAAACTATGCATCTATTCTTTAAATTTCAAATAAAATAAAATAATTCTAACAATTTAATATATTTTTAGGTTCTGAACAAGTTTATTTAGTGCATTAAGTTAGAAATACTTAATAATATATTGTGAATCATAAGATTTTATAAAATTTTATAAGTGTTATTTTTTGGCGGCCTGTTGCCATGGCGACCCCATGATCAACCAATCAAAATTTGACATACAAATCATGTGATCGATCGATATCGATCATTCAACATATGATTTATGTAATCACGAACACTTAAAGTTTATTAAAAAATAAATTTATTAATAAAAAATAAATTTTATAAAAAAAAAATTTTATTAATAAAAAAAAAAACAAGTGACAAAATCATAATATAGATGTAATAATGAGTTAAACTAATTAAAAAAACTATAATACAAATGTAACTACAGAGTTGTATTACTGTACAAGACAAACCTAAAATTTTCACAAGCCGTTTAATCTATCTACCCAACAAAATTTACACCAACTCAAGACAATAATCTAATAACCTAATTATGATGACACCAATGACAAAATCGTACCCAGAAAAAGAACACAGTAAAAAAAAATACAGCACGATGATACAATTATATAATCTATCTATAAAACAAAGCAAATAAAAAAACGATAGTTAAAACAAACAAAGCAAACCAGCTTATCCTTATCCAAAGTCATAACACTTACTAAAAGAAGAGACCACCTAATTCCAGTTCTGTTTTTCTAAATTATAAAGAGAAAGAAAAATAAATAAAACATGAAACATAAAAAAAAAAAAAAAGAAGCAAAATAAAATGAAGAGAAAAAAAACCTTTCAAATAAAAGAAGCGGCTTCAAAATGATGAAACCATATTGTAATGATTCTAACAATAATGATCCATAGCGACTTCAACACGATGTAAATACTAAAGAAGAAAAAGAGAAAAAGAGAAAGAAAAAAAAAGAAAAAAAAATAAGCAAAAAAAAACTTTTAAAAAGCTGCTTCAAAAAGACGAAATCACAATACTGTGACAATTCTAATGGCAACAATACAAGGTGACGATATATACCTAGAAGAAAAAAAAGTGCAAAAAACAAAACCTTTCTTATAAAAAAACTGAAAGTGACTCCAAAACGATTTTAACAGCAGCTAGAAAAAAAAAGAAAAAGAAACCAGAAATAAACCTTCCTGAAAAAAGTAATCTAAAGTGACAATTCTAAAAACATGACTCCAAGAATGATATATATCCAAAAAAAGTAAGTTAAAGACGAAAAAAAAATGAAACAAACAAAGAGAAAAAAAAACCTTATGAACAGAAGAGTCAGCTCCAAAACGACAAAGTAACAATTCTAATGGTAAAGACTCTATGACTCCAACAATGACCTAAATACTAGAGAAGAAAGAAAAGAAAATGAGAAAGAAAAAAAAGAAAAAAAAAAAACAACAAAAAAAAACTCCAAAAAGCTGCTCCAAAAAGATGAAATTACAATACTGTGATAATTCTAATGGCGGCAACAGTACAAGATGACGATATAAAAAGAAGAGCAAAAAACAAAACCCCTTTTATAAAAAAACTGAAAGCGACTCCAAAACAATTCTAATGGCAGCTTCAAAGAAAACCAAAAAATAAAAAAAAGTTAGAAAAAAAAAAGAAGAGGAAGAAACCAGAAATAAAACTTTTTGAAAAAAATAATTCTAAAGCGACAATTCTAATAGTGTAATACCAACAATGATGTATATTCAGAAAAAGTAAATTAAAGATGAAAAAGAAACAAAACAAAACGAAGAGAAAAAATAACCTTACGAAATAAAAGAAATAGCTTCAAAACAACGAAATAACAGGTCTAATAGTGAAGACTTCACGACTCCAACAACATATATACTACTGTAGAAAAAAAAAACAAAAAAAAATATCAACAATAATCTATATGTATACAATCTATATGATTACCAATCTAAAAAATAATTGGTCCAATTTATAGAGATCGCTATGCGACAGGTCACTATTTTATTTTTGTTAATAATAATAACCTACTAAATTTTTTTTAAGACAATATCTTCAAAAATTGTTAATTTTTTGTGGTTTGAACTAAAAATAGATTGGCATACCAGCATTGCTTATACTGTCTTCTAATTGAATACATTTTTGGAGTACCAAACCAGTACCAAACCCTATTTAAAATTTGTTAGTGATGATGCTGAAATCAGATAATACTGAAATCCACATGATCTCCATATTATCAGATTTTCTAAAATTTCTGAAACTTGTGTAAACAATCAATCTATACTATATTAAATACTATATAAACTGTATAAATCGCATTCTTGATATCCATATACTATCTATATATAAAAGACTTCTAACTGTATCAAAAAAGAGACCCTAACCCTAACCCTAACCACGAAGCAAAAAGCGTCTATAACAAAAAAAAATTTTTGCCTTATGTTTAGAGTTAGGGTTAGGGGCACCTTTTTGATATAGTTAGAATGTCTTTTATATATAGATATCAGGAATGTAATTTATGCAGCATATGCATATATTGAATTAACCTTGGTTATAGCATTCAATTATTTTGATTACGTAGTGTAGATCAATTGTTATATGATTTTTAAAAATTTTAGGAAATTCGATGATACAAAGATCACGTGGATTTCAGCATCATCCGATTTCAGTATCATCAAAATAACATAAAAAAAGTGCTAGAAATTATCTGATTTCTATTTATTATAAAGGCCTACCTCTTCCTCCCATTTTACTTATTTGCACAAGTAATACAAACCAAAAAAGAAATCTAATTTTGTAGATAAACTAAGTGCATAAAATAAAAATTTAGAATTAAAAACTTAATATTAGAGGCTATAGTGTTAAAGTAATACTTAATGTGGCAGCTTATGCTGAGATGGCTTATGCTGAGAATTTAAGTTATTTTATTATGAAATTATAAAATTTTAGAGTGATTTTTCAGGGGTGTTTGTTTTTATAGTTTGGTTAGGGTTTAGGGTTAGAGTTATTAATAAAAGAGTATATGTGGATTTTAGTAGGTATTATAGATTTAAATAGAGATCCCAGATCTCAGCATAAGCTATCTCAGCATAAGCCGCCACACTTAATAAGTAAAATTTCATTTCTGTCATTTTTAATTAGTGCTTCAAAATTGATTTAAACTTTAGTTTTTGTATACAATTGCCTCTTTCTTATCGAACAGGCTGTTCCAAGAGATTTTGTTCGGTATAGAGAAAGTTCGTAATATAAAATTTCTCTTTTTAAACTGAACTCTAATAAAAATTCAATATATAAAGAGTTACTAGTAAAAAAAAAAAATGGAGATGGAAAATTTCTTAAACCCATTTGATACACTATCTGGCATAGATCATAAATATATATAGCACAAAATGTGAAAAAAAAACTTAAAAAAAAAAGCTGTTTTGATTAATTTTTATTTTTGTATTTATTACCTACTAGGTTACTATTATCTGATATGGGCCATAGCCTGGGTTGAATATCGGGTTACTATTATCTGACCCGGGTCATGGCCTGGGCTAAATATCGAGTTACTATTATCTGACCCGGGTTATGGCCTGGGTTGAATATCGGTTACTATTATCTGACCCAGGTCATGGCTTAGGTTGAATATCAGGTTACTATTATCTGACCCGGGTCATAACTCGGGTTGAATATCTGACCTGTCAGGTCACTATTATCTGATTCGGGTCAGAATACTAGTTTAATTAATTATATAAAATAAATTTTATTTGTAATATAAAATAAATTTAATTAAATAAAAGATTATGTACTGATTAGGATTCTGCAATTTGATTTGATCTTCAAATATTTGATCAAATTCAAATTCAAATTTGACTATATTTGATTTGATCAAATTCAAATATGGCCAAATTTGATTTGATTTGACTAATATTTGATTTTATTTGAAAATTACTATTAAAAATTCAAATTTAAATCAAATTCAAATTCAAATATTTGAATCAAATCAAATTCAAATCAGGGTCAATTTGATTTGATCAAATTCAAATTGATCCAATATTTGATTTGATTTGAATTTGAGGAACTCTAGTACTGATTAACTTGGGTTCAGATTTGGAATAGAAAATTTACTATGCTAATTTGGTATATTCAGAGGAAATATATATAAAAATATTTGTTCTGAAAGTTTTAGTTTAGATTATCAAGAGTCCGGTATATAGAGGGCCGAATTAGAGAGAGGCAACTGTATTTCGCTTTTTTTTCTTTTATTCATGTTCGAATTCTTTGTTGAACTAATCTGGAATAGTCAAAATTTGCACTTTCCAATTAGCTATTTCCTCTTCAGAAGCTTGTATTACCTGTGCAAATAAGTGGATGCCCCTCTCTTTACCTGACTGGTTTAACAGTCAATCAAATTTCATATATATTAAATTATTATTACAAATATTTATAAACTTTAATGAGTAATAATTTTAGATCTACTGGTCCAAATTGAATGATTTAACTATTAAGATAATACTCTCAAAGAGAGGATTCTAGCAAGCTCAAAATTATAAAAATCTAATTACAGAATCATTAGATTAATATAGATTTGTATATTATAGTATTACTATATACTGTATATGTTTGTTTAAGCTCCTTTTTTGGCCAAAAAATTATACAAAAAATTGTAAAATAGCTTATTTTTAAAATATTGAGTTTTTTGAAAAAATTAAAATACGTCTAATAAAAAATTGTCCAAATGTTACCAAATTTTTATTATAAATGTATTTTGATGCGCTAAGCAACTTTACTTAATTGAACTTTTGTAGTTTACTTAGTAAAAAAAAGGTTTATATATTGCAACTGCTAATGAATTTTTTAAGATTTTTAAAAAAAATCAGAGAGTAGCTTATTTTAGGTTGTAGCTTATTTTTGGACATATACGGTAGTATTTATTAATAAATTTTATATAGTAATACTATACAAATTTATATTGATCTTATAATTTTGTGATTGGTTTTTTATGATTTTGGGCTTGTTAAAATCCTCTCTTTGAGAAGATCATTTTGATAATTAAATTATCCAAATTGGACTAGTAGATCAAAGATATTCTATATTATTTAATAATAAATAACTTTTGATTTACTGGTCCAATTTGGATATTTTAACTACCAAAATGATCTTCTTAAGAGAGGATACTAATAAGCCCAAAATCACAAAAATCTAATTACAGAATCATAAGATCGATATAGATTTTTGTATTATTACTATAGTATTTATTTAATTGATAATTCGCGAGTAAATGAGAACTTAACACTAGGAGAATTTTTATAGTAAAACATAGTAAAAAAATATTAAGCCGGAATCATAATTCCTATAGTATTACAAAAATTTTTATCCTTAAATTGCCTATAGCTTTTTATTTATTTAACTAATTTTACTAATCATACTATCATTAGAATCACAAAAACTAGTTCTACAACTTTCATTAGAAGCTTGCAGAATATTAGCTTTAAAAAAAATTAACTTTATTTAGTCAGGAAAGTGTCAGGAATGCTGATTTTGATATTTTATATGTATTACTCTTGATTTTATTAATACAAATTCTCATTTATTCGTGGATCATCAATTAATAAAACTATATAGTAATAATATACAAATCTATATTGATCTTATGATTTTGTAATTAGATTTTGTGCCTTTGGGCTTGTTAGAATCCTCTTTTTGAGAGGATCATTTTGGTAGCTAAATTGCCCAAATTGGACCAGTAAATTAAAAATTATTAACCAATAAAATTTTTATATATAGTATTTTTTAAATATATATTATATAAACAATATATCATATTATATTAGCTAATTAGAATAAAGAATATATAGTAATCTGACTAGGCAAGAGACTCTTCCTCCCTAAGAAATCAGGTGATTTCTAAAGCTTCTCTAAGTATCATCTTCATTAGAACTATTAGCAACTCTTATAAAAAGAAGCTTGTAACAATTCTTCATTTTTATGATTTTTTCCAGTTCAAAACTTCTTCAGGTTTTGTCTTGCTATTAATAAGGTCTAAAAGATTGCCAAGAATAAAAAATATAGAATCTTTAATTTTAGTAGTTAAAGTGTTTTTCAACAATCTAACTTTTTTTAAAAGCTAAAAATTTTTTAAAATTAAAAAATAATAATGTATTTAATATTTTTGAATATATCAGTCATACAATATATTATATGAAAATTTTTTACATAAAAAAACATATAAAATTACTATAAACTTTGAATTTTTTAATATTTCTTCTTCTATATATTAATTTAAGAGCGTTAGTTCATGGCGACCCCACGTACGACCAATAAAAATTGATCACGTGAATCACGTGCTCGACAAGCACGTGATTCACATGATCGATTTTTATTGGTCGATTATATCACTTAAAAAATAAGAGCGAAAATTCTAAGTTATATATAAAAAAAAAAA
>QKWP01002724.1:5436-51851 GCA_003550325.1 Gigaspora rosea | reverse complement strand
TCTTGGATTAGTGCTCCTTTGGAGCGACTCTTCGAGTCATGACGACACAATTAATTTTTTATTATCACTCTAACATATATGAATGACGACATGATCAAATTTTAATCGTCTTCTAGCTATATAAAAATTTTCACCAAGCTAATGTATATAAACTTGATATAAAATATAGCAGGATAGCAAATAAAAGACTTTTAAAGCAATAGTCATATAGAGGTGTGAAAAAAGTGACCCAGAACTCCCCTTTTGACCCTACTAGCCATGTGGGTTATTAAAGTTCAGTCCCAAGTTAGACTTGGGACTTCGACCCATATAACTTGTATAGCATTAAAACTGTGAATACATAAGTATCATTTTTCAAGCCAAATCTAAATATTTAGATGCATGTACAGGTGTGAGTCAAAGTCCTAAGTCTGACTTGGAACTAAGACCCGACTTTTAGAGTTGAGTCAGGATCAGACTGGATTTTTCACATTCCCAGTTGATCATGATAATTAGGCACGTACAGTACTAATTGAGAATAAAACAAGTTAGTGATCCAATTATCGAACAGGATCGCACACTTGTGATTCAATATACACAATTTTTTTTTTTGGAATCACTCCAGCATACAATGCTGGACACTAAACTTTATTAGGCCTTTTTGGCATGACATACAGCATACATCAGTGCATTTGACATATGATTAATTTAGCTATTTTGTAGGGCCAGCCGGTGGTTTCCCACCCGCATGCGCAGGCCGGCTGTCGACCTGAGATATGCATTCAAGCTATTGCTGCTTGAGATTTGGTACCTGCATGACGCAGGCCGGCTGTAGATATGTATATTGCAAAATGGCAGGATTCAGTGGGGCAGGGAGGGCCGGATGCGAATTCGCTTCCTTACTAGAGGTTGTACCCGAAATAAATTTCAAATTCCGGATAACCCACCCGTTACCAGATTATTACCGGGGCACAAACCGGATTGTTTTGAAAAATCCGGGTTACCCAGGTGACCCGGTTGACCTGGTTTGTTTGATTGGCTAATGCAAAATTGAGGTAGCTCTTAAGGGTATATAATTTTTTTAAAGGTGTACCCGTTAAAAAATTTAAGCTCCGGGTTACTCACCGTTTACAACATTATAAAATGGGTCATCTTAATAATCCGGGTAACCTGGTTTTTTTTGATTGATTGATGCAAAACCATAAATTCTCTTATATGCATTTTTTTAAAAAACTACGTATAATGATAATGGTAACCGATAAATTTATTTAATTTTTATGTATAAACTTTAATATATAAGTTTAACCAGCCTAAAATTCATTCGGCAAATGGTGCTCTGAGAATCATGATAATAGCTGTAACATAATTAGTTTATTCTCCAATGGCTAGAGGCCGTCGGAAAATAAACTGGGTTTAAATAATAAAATTTAAAATGACCTCACTCCCAACGGACATACGTACTGTACATACGTTTGTACGTCACATTATTATGCTTATGGATAATAAATCTGGGTCACCCGGTTAACGATAGCTATGACCCGGTTGACAGGTGTTAACCGGGTTACCCGGGTAATGCTTATACAGGTACAAGCTCTATTCCTTACTGGGCTGCTGACGTTAATCTTGCAGTTCGTGTACTTTTATACCTAATTAATATTCGTCACGTTAGTATTTCACATGAAGTATACAATTTAGGCAATTGATTGCTTTACTTATCTTTCCTTGCGCCTCTCTTAAATTGGATAGTGATTGAACTGGTTTTTTCCCGCTAGAAACTTGGTTCACCCCGTGATAGTTGCCGCCCGGGCCTCCCTGTTTAGCTTCCTTTTTGATCTGTTGACTTTGCTGTCAACCTGAACACTGTAAATACATGTGAATGTAAGGGACCTTTTTTAAAATAAATAAAGATCATCATTCTAAATTGAGTTTTATACAAAGGAATGCTTATTGTAACGTAAATACTGAGCCAGATAGATGGTACTATTTTGATCAGTATTATAAGGCTTAAAACTTAACTGTTCACGAACATGCAGATTATTATAAGTACACTATAAATCCACAATGGCACAGTTTTTAGCTGATAAACACTCTTTTGAACGTTTTTTATGCATTGATAATGGTCTTTTTTTTTTAAGGTCAAATGATATAATCTATAAACATTGAATCGGCATTAAAAAGCTATTGTTACTGAATGAATTATTATTAACTTGCATTGTAAAGCTTTACCGGCATGTTTTAGTAAGCACTAATTATATACATTACATATGATACAGGTTATTTGAGCATGCATTGTCACTTTTTTTAAACTAATAAAACAATCAAAATTTTATAAATCCTGTGAATTCTGCATTCTACTATTTAAAAACAATAATAATATAAGGATTCATAGGATTCGTGAAATTTGATTGTCATTAATTTGAAAAGGGTGATATTTTTTTGAAACCTGTTTTTAATAATTTTTTCTTTTATATACACAGTTCTTTTTTGCCATCGTTATGCAATTTTTTTTAAATTTAACAAGTTGTTTAATAAACTACGCCCCTAATTACCTTTAACTTTATACAATTACAAGTATAAGCCTGTAATAATGGAAGATAATGTTTCTGACTCAACTTCAGAAATTCACAATGAATCAGAACAAGATACTCATACCAATACTAGACACTATTAAAACCCAAAAAAAAGGGGCCATTCAAAAAATATTCTTTAGAACAATCATTTTAAAGAAATTAATCCACTTGGTGATGGTCATAAGGGTTGGGAGTGTTTATATTGTAAAGAAAAAAATTCACATGCAACTGATTTAAATATGAATACATATTTGGCTCTAAATTGTAAAAAAGTTCCACTTAATATTAAACAAGAAATTTTATAAAAATTTCCTGTACCAAACCAAAAAAGAAAAACTCAAACAGAAATAGATATTATTACTGGTACTCAATCACGAATTGATAATAAATTTCAAGTTATAGCTAAACTAGATATTGGACAAGAAGAATTGTGCCACAAAGCATTGACCTGAATTTTTGTATGCTGTGGAATTCCTTTTTGGATTGTTGAACATCCATTTTTTTAGATTTTTGTAAAAATTTATGTGCCTCATACAAACCTCCTGATCAAAAATCTTTAAGTAATGATTGGCTTAGTTTTGAAACTGCACGAATCACATTAGCTATAGAAAAAGAACTTCAAAATGAAAAAAACCTTACACTAGGTATGTAATATAATAAATAAATAATATATTTTAAATATATTTTAATAAATTAATATTGTTTTTAGCTCTAGATAGCTGGACAAGCAATCGTGGTTTTTCTTATTTTGTATTTATAATTATAACTGCTGATAAGAAACAATATGTATATTCAATTAAAGATTTTTCTGCTGAATCTCACACTGCAACTTTTACTGCCGGTGAAATTGAAAAGGTTTTAATAGATATTGGTGTTGATAAATTTGGAGCTATAGTTTCTGATGCTGCTTCTGCTATGACACTTGCCAAACAACATATTTCAAAGAAATATCCAGCTATTTTATCAGTGCGATGTATTGCACATCATATTCAACTAATTTGCAATGATATTATTTGTAAAACTTCATTTGGAAAAACCGTATTACAACAATGTCAATCTTTTGTAACTTACTTTCATGCATCACACCGATCTGGAGCAATTTTACGTAATGAAATAGCTCGTTTTATGATAAATAAAGGTGGATTAAAAAGTTCTGTTTGTTCACGTTGGTCATCTGCATATGATTGTATACAATCAGTTCTTAATATAGAAGTTTGTATTAAACAGGTAATTAATTATTTAATATAATATTATATATTATAATTTATAAATTTATTATTAAATTATAATTAATTAGATTTTAGAAGATGATAATCTTGCATTAACACCTGAATTAAGAAGTCTTGCTCGAAATCAACAATTTTGGACAAATGCAGAAACTTTGGCCAAAATATTATTACCTGCTAAAAATGCTGTTAAAATAGTTGAATCCAAATCTACAACTACTGCTGATGTTTTTTTATTTCTTATTCAAATGGCAACTGCAATTAATACATTTAAAGCAGATGGTTTATTGCAACATATAGAATTTCATAAACAATGTGTTCAATTTTATAACAAACAATGGAAATAATTTGATATAAAAACTTATCTTTTAGCATATTTTCTTCATCCAAAATATTGAGGAAAGGGTATGAAAACTTCAATATTTCATGAAATTTTATGTACTGCTCTTGAAATATGGAAAAAAATTGGTAGCAAAAGCATAATAAGTGCAAATATATTAATAGCACAAATTAAAAAATATGATACATATGAACCACCATATAATTTTACTTTTGTAGAAGAAATTGAATCACCAAAAACTTGGTGGGTTGGATGCAAACTGGAAAATCATCACTTGCAAAAACTTGCTTTACATTTATTAGCAATTACACCTCATAGTGCAAGTTGTGAATGTATATTCTCAGTTTTAAGTTGGATTACTCAAAAAAGAAGAAGCAGGTAATTAAATTAATTAATATTTATATTTTTTAAATATATTATTTACTATCACTATATTATTTTTTATAGGTTAACTGTAGAAAAAGTATCAAATATCGCCAAATTACATACATATTATATGACTAATGCTCAAAATGAATTAAATTATTTTATAAATGATATTTCTGAGGCAGAATTTGAACAAATCATGGAAAATTATTCAAATTCAATTGAATATGATGATGACATGTTCAATAATAATATTGAAGAATTTGATGTTGATTATGTTTCTGATGATGACAATTTAGATGAAATTATACAGGTTGACTGTGAAAGTTTGGAAGTTAAAGAAATAATTGATCTAAATGTTTTTGTAGAAGAACAGGTAGATGAACCAAATAATAATAATATCATAGAACCTGAGGATGAGACAGATTATGATATTAATGAAGTTGTTAGTGCAGCTATGAACAATACAGAATAAGAATTTTTTTATTTAACATTATTTTCATCACTGTACAAAAAATTTTTACTTAACATTATTTTATCACTATATAAAAATTTTTATGTATATTATATACATTTATAAATAAAACTATTTTTATGCTTATTACACTCCAGTAAATTTTTAATATTCGATTTTTTTCGAAGATACGGCTTGCTCTTATACCTGAAGTTTAGAGGAGTTGAAGCAGCAAAAAATTATACTTATTAGCCAAATGCATCCAAATTCAGTAACATATTATGACACGTGTGTGCAGTGCTTTTCGAAGCGAAATATTAAAAAGATGTGTGGGAATTTTGAATTAAATAATTTATATTAGTTAGCATAAGACTAGTGATGCCTGACGAAATGACGAAACCTGACAAAACCATAAGTTTCGTCAATGACGAAACTTGGCAAACTTATGGTTTCGTCATTTCGTCAACGGCAAAATAGTTTCGTCAGGCATCTATACGTAAGACTAATTAATTGTTTTAGCGATATGCATGCAGCCTTTCATAAATTCTGGAACAACTGATAAAAATTATTTCGGCCGAATTCGATAAGTTTTTGAATTCGGTGATATCGGAATTGGATTCCGGCTTTACAGTAATTCGATAATACTGAATTCAAAAACTTATTGGATTCGGATGAAATAATTTTATCAGTTGTCCCAGAATTTATGAAAATAGCTGTAATATATTCAGGATGATACGGGTTAGTACCTTGGCAAAATTTAGGAGTACAAAAAATTAGTTATTATCTTTGTAGCAAGCTAGATACATGCTTATTCAGAGTTAAAAAAATAAGATAAGTGAAGGAATAAGGTCAGGATTGTCACGATAAATAAAAGTAATAATGTAATAACCAAAAATAATATTTTCGGCATATGAAAAAATTTTCGGCATCCGAAATTATTTTCGGCATCCGAAATTATTTTAGGCATCCGGAAATATTTTCGGCATCCGAAAATTATTTCGGCATCCGAAATTATTTTAGGCACCCTAATTATTTACGATTTAGGCTGCCTAAAATATTTTCGGCAATTTTTATTTTCAGCAAGCCAAAAATAATTTAGGCACCCATCTATAGATATACCCAGATATAAAAGTATAATGAATATTTTTCTTGAAAATTGGATCACTAGATTGTGCTGGTTTTTGACAAGGAGTGAAATGGTACTTAACTCCGGGACTATACTTTTTTTGAGACCAGACCAGAACGGGACCAGACAAAATCACTTACAGTAACATCCCTACTTACCGGTATTATTACCCATTATATAAGTTGGTTCATTGCGGAATTTTTCGGCAGCCATAATTATTTTCGGCAACAGTAATTATTTTCGGCGCCGAAATTATTTATGGCTTACTGCTACTTTCATAATTCCTGGAACACCTGATAAAAATTGACCGAATGATTTTTCGGCCGATCCGGTTAAATAATAATAAGATTTAGTAACAGATTTATACGTAATTTAATAAGATCAGGTGATTAATATTTATTATAATAAGACTAAATATTGACAAACATACATGTTACACTTGTAATTCGTAAAGTTTCAATTCCTATTCTTTAGCACGATCCATTTTTGCTTAAACGAAACCTTTATTCATTTCTAATTATTTTTCGACGAAAATTCGGGTTCAAAAAATTGTATAAAATTTCAATTCTTATTCTTTGGCAATATCTAATTATTTTTCGACGAAAATTTGTTTTTAAAAAATTGTGTAAATTTTCAATTCCTATTCTTTGGCAAGATCCATTTTAATTCAAACAAAGCCTTTATTCATTTCTAATTATTTTTCGACGAAATTTGTTTTTAAAAAATTGAGTAAAATTTCAATTCCTATTCTTTGGTAAGATCAAAAGAAGTCTTTATTCATTTCTAATTACTTTTCGAGAAAATTAGTTTTTAAAAATTGTATAAAACTTCAATTCCTATTCTTTGGCAAGATCCATTTTCGTTCAAACGAAGGCATTTATTTATTTCTAATTATTTTTCGTTTCTTGTCGAAGATGAAAAATTCGGTTTTAAAAAATTGTGTAAAATTTCAATTCCTATTCTTTGGCACATGCTGTGTATCGCCAAAATAATAGTAAGGTTTGTAACTGAATTTTTACAGTTTCTCACGATAGAAACCATAATAATTCATGCAAACTAACTCAACTTTACAGTAATTCATAATATAGATTAATGCAAACTCAATCTTAACTACGTATTATGCGTCGATAGGTTTACAACAGAATTTTTTATAGTTATTCACGATAATTCCAATACAAGCTAAATTCAACCTTAATCACATAACGTAGTCACCAAAATAGCGAGTAGGCTTTGCAGCAGAATTCTTTACGAAAGAATTAATAACTTCAATGTAAACTAATTCAAACTTATTCCCATAAAAATCAAGGCAATTCTAATGCAAACTAACTCAACCACACTGTGGCCACCAGAATAGCAGGTAAGTGTTACGGAATTTTCTTACATAATTCAGTAGAAATCATGAAAATTCTAGTGCAAACTTACACAACTTTAAACTTCATACAGTGGTTACTAAAATAGCAAATAATTTCAAAAAAAGATTTGTTTGCCCTAATTCTTGATGAATATCATGGCAATAAAAAATTCCGGTGTTATAGGCATGGACAAAAAGCTAATGTAGTGTTTAAATCTGCTGATCAAAGCGAAGCCAAAACATAAAAATGTAAGGATAGCTTAAAACTGCCGAGCGGAACGAGGCCAAATTATAAAAATGTAAAGCTAGCTTAAAACCACTGAACGAAGTGAGGCAAACACATAAAAATGTAAGGTTAGCTTAAAACAAGTCCATTATACATATGTTTTACAATATGAATAGTCGATTTTGGTATAACCGCCAATCTGATTTTTAAATATCAACTTACTGTGTCATATGCCATTATGCCGCCTACAAATCTAATTATATAGTGGTTAAAAATTTGGCCACATGATCATGTGCTAGTTTTAAATAAAAGCTAGTTGGTTTTGATTACATTTTATGCAAATTTAGCAAAAATATTTTCAAAATAATCAAATTTAAAATTTACAAAAAATGGTGCAATGACTTTTAGTAAAGTATCCAAATAATATTTTTGATTCTGAAGATTTGTATCACTTCTAGAAATGCGTTAGTATCTCTTATTAAACGAGATAATTTATAAAATATAAGAAATAAAAAATTGCACAAACTCAGGCCTACCATTAAATGGACCAGAACAATGGACTATGAAAACTTTCTAGAATTAAAAATTCATTACAAAATTGTTTACCTTATATTCAGTATTTTTGTGACGATATCATTGATAATGTCCAAACGTATCATCAAATTTAGTTTTTAGAGTGATATAATGAACAGGGTTGTAAATTCAAATAAACAAGTATTATCAGTAATTCTTCTATCTCTTATAATTTTGAATCAACAGAACCACAGACCATTTTAATAATTATTAATGAAGTCATGTAGCGAGATTGCATTATGGATTGATAAAAAAAAACTGCAACATATTCGTTAACCGATAATCCATACAATTTTCAATTACTTCTTCAAGGAACTAGAGATGGTTTTATTGCTGATGTTTTTTTTTTGGATTTTATGCGATAAACAAGCAAATATAAGAAATTTAAGTATTATTATAAAATATAAAAAGGTTAAGAAATTCTTGGTGGTTATAATCCGGGATAAATCAGTTAATAGCTATATAAACTACAATGATAGTTTATTTTTTCGTTAAAAAATGGTAATATTCTTTTCTCTATTTTAGCCCTATAGAAAGTTCACGAAATGCTTATTCATTGTAATTCTAGTTATTAACACTGCTTTGGTTATAATAATGATCTTAATTCTTTTTTGCAAGAATTTCAAAAGTGATTTTATAAATAAATTTTGGATTGATATATGTATATCCCATGCTTCATACACTAGTGTACAAATCAGTGTTGTTAATTTAACCAAGGCAATATTGATTGACCAATTAAGTAACAAAAACAAAAATTTACTTTTCAGCATTTTTTAGCCATATGATTTTTTAGTACTATGTTTTGTAGTATTGCACATGATTTCAATTTGTGGTGCGCAAGAAATTTTGAGAGGAAATTTTAGCTAAATATAGATCGGGTGGCAATCAATTAATCGACAATCACTTCACCGACATAACATTTCACCGACAATTATTCACCGATACGTTCATTTTACCGACAGTTTATTTCACCGAAGCCCATTTTACCGACAAAGTAATTCTGGTCATTGTCGTTAGGGTCAGGGTAGAATTAGGTAGAATTAGGGCTAAAGTTAGGGTGCTTTTTGAAAAAAAACTTGTCGGTGAAATGAACTTCGGTGAAACATACTGTCGGTAAAATGAACTTGTCGGTGAGTATTTGTCGGTGTCGGTGAAGTGATTGTCGGCGAAATAATACGAACCCGTATAGATCTCTTGATCTGGTGATCGTTTTAACAAGAACATTTCTGCCGATCGTTTCATTTAAATAGCAAGTGAACTCAACGTACAGTAATTTAGCACCTTTTATTTATTCTAACCTTTTAAAAAAGAAATAATCATGAACTTTGATTATTTAGGATTTAGTGATACAAAATTCGTAAATATCGTTTTTGATATACTTTAATGCAGTATACTGTATTCAAAATAACAAGATATATTTCAAAAAAGTTTCGTAAGTAGTCTTTTCTAAACAAAATTTTAAATTATATCTCAATAATATCTTTATAATTTCTAAATAATTATAGCATGTTGTTAAAAAAACATATAACTATCATAAATCAATAAAGTACTGTCAGAAAAGAATAAAATTTTGCGGTTTCATTTATTTTTCACAAGATTCAGCTTTTTAAAAATCTTATATTAACATCTATATAGTGGTAATCATATATCATATACTGTATATCACTAATCGGATTTTTTATAAACTAAATTTTGAAAAATAATATACAGGTAGAATAAATAATAAATAACTATAAATTTGAAAATCTGCACTTTTATTTTTTGACAGAATACAAGAAATTGCTGTGATGTAAATAGGTAGATAGGTAGATAGCTTTAAATTAATACTTTGTATTCGTAGTCGCAGATATTTTTGCATCGGTACACCCAAAGAATCTGCCAATTGAACATCGAAATATAACTTATATATATATATAAATTGATTTTGATGTCGTATAATACATATAAAAGTCAGAGCCAGTAAAAATAATAGACATAGAGACCACACTTTCTTTGTTGATTGAACACACTATATTAGCTTTTATTATAAGGTGACTTTTTAAAATTACATTAAAAATTTAAAAATAAATTTCGGTACAATACATGTAAATCGTAAATAACAAATTGCTAAGTAAAATTTAAAGAACTAAGCATATGTTATTATGTTATTTCTACGTTAATATAAAGTATCTATAGTAATTTACTTTTAATTAATTATAGATAACTATCTTCCTTTATCTTTTATTTATTAATAGACCATTATTGGTATCTTGATCTCAAACTCCTGGCTCCCATGATTCTTTTAATAACGTTTGCATCGTTTGCATTTTTGGCGTTACCACTGCTTGAAGAACTTTGAGAATGTTGTTCGTTTTTGGAAGAGACTTTGCTTGCAGTGAGTTGGCTTCCACCTTTACCTTTGAAGCCGTTAACATTGCTTTTTGAGTTTTGAGAAAATCCATCAAATTTAGAGGAGCCTTTGCTTGCATATAATGAACTTCCACCTTTTTTGGCGCTAACGCTGCTCCCAGAGGTTTGAGAAAATTGACCGGTTGCAGAAGAGCTTTTGCTTGCATCGAATTGACTTCCACCTTTACCTTTGGAAGCGTTAATATTGCTTGTAGAGGTTTGGCCATATATATTTTGTTTATTGAAGTCTTTACTTTTAGCGAAAAAATTTCCATGGTTATCCTTGGCAACAGCATCGCTATGTGAGATTTTAGACAATTGAGTGCCTTCAGTAGTGCTTTTACTTGCACCGAATGTACTTCCACTTTTATCTTTTGAGGCGGTAACTCCGCCATTAGAGGTTTTAAAATGTGCATCTTTTTCCTTGTTGAATTTATTTGCATCGAATTGATTTCCATGGTTATCTCCGGCATGAACTTGGCTTGAAGAACTTTGACCATGATTATCTTTTTCAATTGAGGCTTCTTTTGCATTGTAGTATTTGCTTCCATCTTTACCTTTTGAGGCGTCAACAGTTTTTGCATTGCTTAGATAATGTCCGTCATTCTTATTGGAGTTCTTATTTGCAATTAAATAATTTCCTTGGTTATCTCCGGCATTAACTTGGCTTGCAGAGGATTGAGAATGTCCATTTTGATCTGTGAAGCTTTCGCCTGCATGGTAAGTGCTTCCACCTTTACCTTTTGAGGCTTGAACATTGCTTGAATAGATTTGACTACTTGCGTCAGTCTTTTGGGAGCTTTTACCTGCATCAAAATGTTTTCCATTGCTATCTAAAGCATGAACGCTACTTGAAGAACCTTGGTTATAAGTATTTACTTCATTGGAGTCTTTATTTGCAACGACATTGCTATTTCCAATTTTATCTTTTGAGGCGTGAAGTTTGCTTGAAGAATCTTTAGCAAATTCATCTTGTTCACCGGTGCTTTTACTTGCAGAGAATTCACCATTTTGGTTCTTAGCTTGTACGCTGGCTAGATCACTTTTAGAATGTGAACCTTTTTCGGTAGAGGATTTAGTTGCATCGTATTGGCTTCCATTTGGACCTTTTGAGGAGCTAACGCTGTTTGTAGAGCTTGAACTATGTTGGAGTGCTTCTGTATGTGCTTTATTATAATTAGAGCTTTTACTAACTTCGGGTATAGTACTAGGTTCAGCAGAATGAATGATGAAGATCATCGTATTAATGATGATTAGGAGTAATGTTAAGGATCTCATCTTGATAAGCGATTTCTTGGAGAATTAAATAGTAACGAAAAACGATGACTATTGATAAAATAGGGAAGAAGAGAAGAGGAGGGATTAATGAAATGAGAAATGAATGAGCCAAGGAATAACGAGGAGAATTCCATGTTATTTATATTTGTTTCGTCTTTATGTAAAAATCGAATTTTCTTAATATTTGTTATACTTCAATTGAGTTTGTTTGTTGACAATGCTAATAAAGTGCATTATCTCAATGAAATGCATCTTTAATTTGATAAGATGATTAACAAAATCAATTTCACTTTTAATTCCTTCACAGCTTGAATTGGAATATTGCATAGTGGTTGAATTAATATGGTGATTGACAAAATTAATTTCCCTTTAATTCCTTCACAGCTTAATTGGGATATTGAATAGTGGTTGAAATAATATGATGATTAACAAAATCAATTTCGCTTTAATTCCTTCACAGCTTAATTGGGATTGCATAATGGTTGAAATAATATAGCAACATGTTTGGCGAAAGTTAATTCCCCTACAGATCATTTAGGGGGCTTACAGATAGGCATAATTTCAATAGCGAAGGAGGGGAAGTCAAAAAAAATCTGGCATAGTATATATAATATATATATATTGTGCTTTTTTTTGATTTGTAAATAAATCTGACGTTGGGAGATTCTTTAATAAAAATATATTACTCAATATCTGTGATCGACATCAATTGATTAGTGATGGCTATATATTTTTAGAAGATTGTCACTTTTGTGTGATGTCGAATAATTGGGGAATTATTTTTGGGAATCTTTCACTTTGTTGACTTTGTAGAAATTCCTTATTGATAAATAATTTTGGGAATCTTTCACTTTGTTCACTTTGTTGAAATTCCTTTTTGATAAAAATAATGTACGCAATATTGATTAAATGCATTCTTGGTACGACATTTTTTTGCCTTTTTTTTAAAAAAAACATTGTGCTGTTACCATCTAGGTTTGGAGATCAATGGGAAGTTGGCTAACAGGCGGTCAATATATAAAAAAGCGATGTGGATGTAATTTGTTTTCTTTCTTAATTAAGGTCTCAAGGTTATTTGATTTCCTTATTTGGGAATAGGCTAATTCTAAATAATGCATAGATTGCATTTATGCGCATAAACCCCCTTTAACGGCATCAAAAAGGCAACCTCCACCCTTATTTGGGAGATCTACACTGATTAACAAACTATTATAATAAGGTACTGTCTGCCGAGTTTAACTCCGATTGTTGACGTTAGAAGGTTACATTAATTTGGCAGTAAATTATGGATACAAATATTTATGATTTAGAAGAATGTGTATTTATGCTATCTTTATTTAGAAAGAAATTTGGATAGCGTGTGTTTACTTTAACCAAGGGCGAGAGTAAGCACTTATATACATGTCAATTTTTTAGAGCGTAATCATAAAGGTTATAACGTATTTGCGGTAGGTTTACACGTATTTGTGGCAATTACAGCGTATTCGCGGTTGTATGAATTAAGACCAACAATACATAATACTACTAATGCTAAGATTAATATGGCCATGATGATTCAATTATGGAAGGTAAGTGACAACTTAAATAATTAGACAAATACGGACACAGGAAAATTAATCGTTACACTCAGGGGTACCGAAAAATTAATCCTAATTGTTACACAAAATAACTGTGATCAATTAACAAGTCATGCGCATTCCCATGCGCTGGGAGTTTTTAATTTAGCGTTGTTACTGTTATCTTATCTAATTTTGTATTTGGTTATAGCATGGAAATTATCTTTGTTGTTATGTGAATAGAATAAGATGATTGGTAATTTCGGAACTATGGATATTTTCTCGTATTTTTTTGGTTAGTAAATTTCAAAGGTTTTGTCTTATTTCGGTTTATCTGTTTTTAATTTGATTTTTTGGTTTTTGTTTTTTTTTGTAATCATGTATTGCTATGTGTTATATTTGTAGTAGATATTTATTTATTTTATTATAATGTGTTGAGAGAAATTTATTTAAAAAACTTGCTATTGTGGGAATATGCTAGTATTGGTTTATTATAATGCTCTTATGAATAGGTGTTAAAATTTATTACAGAATCTGTTAGTTGTTCTGTATATGTAATATAATGTGCAATTGATGTTGAATCGGTTAGTTTTAATTTTATTACGGGTTATTACAAAAATTTTGCTATATGATTAATCTATAATACGACATTCGGTGATCAAGGTTGAGATAACTTATCTTAAATCCAATAATAATTATACTATGGTTACTGTGATTATTTCTGCGTAATTTATTTGTATCTTAATAAAAGTCTATAATTGGATAAATAGTTGCTTCTTTGAATCGTTAGTGTAATTTTTATGTTGTTGCTGATTTTTTTTGTTTTCTTTTTTTTTTTCTTCTTTTTTTTTGTAATTAGTTTTATTCTTTTTATGGTTTGTATGAATAGTTTTTGTCATTAATAGGAGTTGAGGAGTGGAGTTGAGTTAACGTTGTTGATATGAATTGTGACAGGATTTTGTTGATTTGAGCATAACAATTAGATGGGTATTTAGGCTTTTTTGTGATTTTAAAACTTTTTGGGTAACAATTGTTGGGTCAATCTTCGTTAATATGTGTTGAAATGATTAATACAGTTAAGGCTATTTTAAATTAAACTGATACGGAAAAGAATTGTACTGACAATCGCTGTACGCTATCAGGTAATAAGATTTAATCAGTATTATGGTGAGACTTAAAAAGATCACTTTTATTGTTCATGCTAATCTTGTTGAAATGAATTGTGATGATTTTTTGCTGATTTAAACGATTCAATAAAACAGGTATTTGATTGCGTTCATGATCTCAAAGTAAATTGGGGTTTATTAATGATTGTTAAGTATCTCATGTTTATCAGCGTTATATATGTTAATAGATAGTTAGTATAACTGAGGCTATTTTAGATCGTACTGATACGGAAATGAATTGCTTTTACATTCGTTGTATGTTATTAAGTAAATAAAAATCGATAAAACGAACTTATCTTATTTGTTTTCAATAACCTATTCTAGTTCCAAAAATATTTTCATAAAAATGATTCGATTTTTTTTAAAAAATTTCAGACATCGCATAAATCGGGTCACGGTTAGGATTTCGTCTTTTTTTTTGCGAGTACAAATTATATTTAGCATATACGTACATTGTACAAAAATTTTGAAGTAAAAATTACAATTATACCTAAATTAAATAAGTATTTATCATTTTGAAAAGTCAATAAAAACGTATAGGTTATCTTTTTTTTAATTAACTATTCTAATCGCCTAATATATTTTTCATTAAAACGATTTGATTTTTTCCTAAAATAAATTTTGAATACTAAAAATATTAGCATATACGCACATAGTAGGACACTCTCGTAAAAAATTTTATTTGTTTGCACGAATAAATTCATTGTCAATTATTAAAGTTCATCCGATTTAATAAAAACTCTGCTTTATTATGAGAATTACGAGGATATAGATGCAAATAGTACATTAGTATTTATTGTTTCAAAAGTGATAGAAATGCGCATACCTTATTATAATTGCTATAAACATTTTCATTGAATTATTCGATGTTTTTTTTCAAAAAAATTTTCTTTGGTTATCGCACGTATTCATTGGTCTCAATTAAGTTTTTGTTTATCCGAGAGTATGAATAATATAACATATACGAACATAGTACGAAATTTTGAAGAAAAAACTATCTTTTTACTTTTTATCAGTATTTATTATTTCGAAAAAATGATAAAAGGCACATATTTATTTTTTTATTATATATTCCAATTGTCAAAACCTCTCTCATTAAAACGATTCAATTTTTTTTAGATAATTTTTTCTAGTTTTCATGTGCATTAATTGAGTTCCGACTAAGATTTGCTTTGTCTATGAGAATACAAATAATATTAGCATATACGTTGCATCTTAAGAAAATTTTCGGTCAAAAAATTATAATTATACTTGCATGAATAAACTCATGAACCTGATAAAGTTAATATGATTTGAACAAAGCATTATTTAAAGATTATGCATTTCTTCTTTATTCGGTAATTTCATAGTCTAAATTTTAAAAATGATGTTGACGTTAACCAAATATAGCACACATAAATGGATTACATTTTAGTACCATACCTTAATTTTCTTTTTGAATGAACGAAATCTAAAATCAACTTGTACCCGATATGGTTATGTGATTGCTTCAGTAATAAAGTTATGCAGTATTTTATTCATGCAATTTTAGTATCACGAATTTACCTTTTTAATTATTTGCATCTTTTTTTATTATATATATAATCGTCCTCCTTTAAGTGAAAAAAACTTGAGCGCGCTTTCTCTAGCGTTTAGAGCTCGCGCTGCGCAATGTACTGCTCTTGAACAAGCGTGAGAAAGAGATAGAAATAGAGTATCACCACAATCTGTTGAAATTCGTGAAACCAAAAACTACCAAAAAAAGCTATTTTAAAGAAAATCAATTACCAAAAAAATAACCAAAATTTCTCAAAAAGCAATTACAAAGTAACACCAAGCGCTAACAATTATTTCTAAGCGCTAAATTGAAACTAGCAATACTACGTGTGGCAGACGACTTCATAGTTTGCTTGCAGTTTTGAATCATTATTTGATTCAACATGTAATATGTTTAATTCATTATATACTCGAATTGAATTATCAGTGTATTGGTTAGCAATTTTGCATTGATAAATTTATCAACAGAATTTATTTCTGGTTGCTCTTTTTAATGCAAATTTTATTATTAAAAATTAAACTACATGGTTAAAGTTAAATTGATTAAATGCATAAGGACTTACTGGTTTTCATTGAAGTCACTCATTCAATTTCTGAATTCGTTTTTGAAGTGATTTCATTATTACTAGTATTCTTGCACATCCTTACAGACGTGCAATATTATCAAATTAATAAATGAAAGAAACTTTTTCTGACATTTAGTTTTATAAATAACCAATTACGGGTTATAATACATTACTTTCTTGCCAGGTGGGCAAGGATTGATCAATTCTGTTCAAGATCACTAAAATAATAGTCAATTTGTTAAGTAAAAATGACCAATGGATAAACTTGTTATAAATTTGGCTGGTTAGCATTGTTTACACTAGCCTAGCTTTAATTTTCTCTGATTTAGAATTTCGGGATAGCCTGTAGAAGTTTATATGTAGAACATTTGCAATAATTTGATCTATACTAATTCTTTAGGTTGTTATCAAGTAGCACTCAGTATAATTTGTTAGTGATAACAAAATTCATATTTCAACAATTTATCCAGTTTGACTTAAATGATCTAGTGCGATGGGTGGTGCAATGCATCACACATCTTATTTATTATTTTTGTAATCATATTAACGAGTTACTGTAAAGAATTCTATTATAGAACTTAGTATGCAGTTAAGTTAGTTTATATTGATTTCTATTATATTTTACCTTAAAAATTCAGTTATAGAACTTGCTTGCTAATACAATACGCACAGTAGTTAAGTTGAATTGGTTTTTATTGAAATTATTATGAGTTCTATCATAAGTTACTGTAAAAAAACTCATTTGTAGAACTTGTTATTTTGGTGACCATAGTATGTGGTTTCATTAGAATTAATGTGATTTCTACTATGAGTTACTGTAAAAAATTCTGTTACAGAACTTATTGTCCTTATAATCACAAGTTAGTTTCATTGGAATTACCATTATTTCTATGTAGTTAAGATTTAGCTTGTATTAAAATTATTGTAATTTCTATTGTAAAAAATTATTACAGAACTTACTCACCATTCCAATAAATATAGTATGTAGTCAAAATTGAATTAGTTTGCATTGAAATTATCATAATTTTTATATAGTTAAGTTTGATCTGATTTGTTTGTAGTGGAATTATCAGAATTTTTATCTTAAGTTACCATAAAACAATTTAGTTACAGAACTTGCTATTCTGGTGGTCAAAGTATTGATTAAGGTACAAGACTTACTTACTATTCTTATAACAAAATATATAATTAAGATTGAGTTAGTTTGCAAAAAATTGTTAAAATTATTAGATGAATGTCTACAAAATTTTCTGTTAAATATTCTAGTGATACACAGCATATAGGAAGTTTTCATAATTTCTATTAGTAGCTAGTTAATAATGAATTAGTTTGTATTAAAATCATTATTATTTTTATTTATAGGTCACTGTAAAAACTTTTTTTTACAGTACTTGCTGCTCTGGCGACTACAATATGTGGTTAAGCTTAATTAGTTTATTGAAATTATTATTATTTTAACCATAGGTAATTGTAAAAAAAAAATTCTGTTACAAAACTTACTATTCTGGTAGCTACAGCATATCGTTAAGGTAAGTTTGTTTGCATTAAAATTATCAATGAAGACTATACCATATAAACAAATCAGATAAAGAGGAGATGTCAAAATAGAAAATGCTTAATGACAAATAAATAGTTATATTTTATTTTCTAGAGTTGTATTTTATAAATCAATGTCTAATAATACACAAATAGCAATACTGTATATTCTCAAAAATAAGCTATTCTCTTAAATTTAATCAAACATCTAAAAATTCTTAATATATAAAAATAAGCTATTTCATTTTTTCAAACTTAAAGCAATAATAATTTTTTAATTTTGAATATAACTTATCTCTTTATGTACCTGTTAAAACTTATATACATATTTGAGATTATCAACCACAAATCTTCTATGTACATAAATATATGGACTGTATAAAAACGTTTTACTTACTCACAAAGATACCAACATACTTGTAAAAACATACACTCTTTTATAAAGTACTTACTACAAAGATATCTATAAAGAAATCTACTCACAAAGACATCCACCTCATAAAGACTTTTAACTATTCATCAAATTCTAAAAACACCACCCACCCACCTACCTGCCTGTAGAGATACCCAATTATTTACCCATGCACTTTAAGAAATATCCAACCATTTACCTATTCATCTATAGAGACATCTAATGATTTACAACCTATTTGTAAAGATGCTCAATTATTTGTTTACTATCTGAAGAAAAAAAAAGAAAAAATAACTAACAAAAAAAAAATATAATAAAAAAAAATAAAATAAAAAAATAAAAGGTATAAAAAGATAAAAAAAATAATTTAAAAAAAAGATTAAAAATATATAGAGATCATAATTTAAAAATATAATTTAATTGATGATCCGCCAAAAATCGATAGTGTGATCATAGTGTAACGTGATGCTATTTGTTGATATGTAAATCCTAAAATGTAGGAATTTTTTTGCCCATCCAAGGTAACCATTTTTTCTTACTAAGTTAAGGAGTCATGTCTACTAAGTAAAATTGTAGAGGACATCGAGACGAGTCTAATGGTAGTTAGATCATCGAAATCGGACCAGTATATGATGAGATACCATCGAAAAACTATTGGCCGACTATATGTAAACAATAGGTTTGTTTACACAAAATTTTATATAGTCGACCAATCGTTTTTTGAAGATATCTTATTATCTACTGGTCCGATTTCGATGATCTAACTACCATTAGACTCGTCTCGATGAGCTCTACAATTTTTACTTAGTAGACATGACTCATTAACTTAGTAAGAAAAAGTTTTCTAGGTTTTCCTTAGGTCGCCAAAAATATTCCTATATTATAGGATTTACATAGTAATTTGCATCACGTTACACTATGATCACACTATCGATTTGTGGCGGATCATCAATTAAAAATAATATTGTATAAATAATTTAGATAATTTAATATTAATAATATAAAATAAATTTAATATAATTAAAAAATAAAAAATATTTAATAAAAATTTATAAAAAGTTAAAAATTAAAAAAAAATATAAAATAAATAAATAAAAACAATTTAAAAAAATACTTTAAACAAAAAAATATTAATAATTAAAAAAACTATATTAATTTAAAAAATATCAAAATAAATAATAATTTAAAAAAAGCAATAATTTATAAATAAAATAATAATTATAAAATAAATAAAAATTTAAAAATGATGATTTAAAAAACCTAAATCCTGACTATAGCTCTAACTCTGACTCTAATAATAGTAAGTTTTGATACTTTGTTTTTGTTTTGATCATAACATTACACAATCTAATTGGTTGATCATACACTGGTAACTGCCACCTATAGTGACAAACACATTTTCTTAAAAATATATTAAAAAAATAATAATTTAAAAAAAAAGATAAATTTTAAAAAAACATCTTAAACCAAAAAAAATAGTGAAAATAACAGTAAAGTTAAATAATACAAATCAGGATTGCTAGAACCTATTTTAGATTCAAATAAACCAAATCTAAGTTCATGTGAACTCAATTTGCATTTATTTTGACTTTTTCAAATAAAATATATAAATCAGTTAATAATTTACGGTAATTATAAAATGCACCTATAGTGTTGAACACCATAGGTAAATTAGATTTGCAAATTCGTGTAACAAAAACAAAAAAAATAAACTTTTATAAAACAAACAATAAATTTTTATTACCTTAGAGTTAGAGTGAGACCTGGGATGAGGCAGAGGGCATAGTTTATACCAAAATTTAGCAAGGAATTTTTTTTATTAGAGCCCCAAAGGCGGTTTCATAAGCAAAATTTTAAGTTATAAATGTTTTTTTAAAAAATAAACAAAAAAAACAAAAGTTAATTTTACACCTAATCTTAAATTTTGATTAGCTATTCTAATAGATTTGTGTAACATGGTATTTAATACCATAGGTGCATTTTAGTAAACCTGATAATTTAATAGATATAAATTGTTAAAAATGACTATATTCCAAAATATCTTCTATTTTTTAAATTTAAATTGCCCCAAAAAATAGTACTTATTTTTAGAATCTATATTATATATTTGTAATAATCAAATACTTATGATATCAGTAAAATAACTTGTAGAAAAATTAGTTTATAGCTTTACTATTATTATAGAATGAGTTGTAATTGTAGTTTCTTTATTATTAAATTATTGTTATTTCTTTTCTTTTATTGTTATTATTTATTATCATTATTATTTTAGTTGTATTATTTTATTATTATTGTATTTTTATCACTATAATTAGATAGTTAGAAGTAAAAGTAACATGGTTAACCATTTCTACCATTTTCTACTTTTCTACCATTTCTACTATTTCTACTATTTCTGCTATTATTACTCTTCTAACTAATAGTTTTAAAAGATATATAAATGCTAGTTTTCTGCCCTTCTGTACATTAGCTTTTAGTTTAGCTTTAACTTAGCTTTTAGACTCAGATTCCCATCCTCCTCTCTCAACTGCTTAAAATAGTTATATCTCTTGAATATTATTATCTAAATAAATAAAATATATCTTTGCCAAATAAATATTATTTTGTTATTTAATAAATATCTAATGAACTGCTCTAGTGAAGTAACATTCCACTTTCACATCACTTTATATCCTCTTATAGGATTCCTGTCACTGTGTGCTATGTTGCAAGCACTATATTGAAGGCTATAATTACTTGTAATACTAAATAACAAGATTAAAATCAACATATATTAGAGTTTAGATTCCTACTAAACCTAAAATGTTAGCTATGATCAAACCAACTTATCAAAGTATATTCTGAGCTAATAACAGTTTCAAATAATACTAGGACTCTAAAATATACATAAATAGATAGAATAACTTATAAATTTTTTATTATTTGCAGTACACAAGACTTTTTTATAAAATCAGTAAAAAACAAAAACTTATTTAGCAAGTCCCAAGTAAGGAGATAGCAAAAATTTTTAATAGTACTATCAAAAACTAGAGTATCAGAAACTGGAGCCAAAAAACCAGATGACAAAGAACTTTGAAAAGAGGGTCTACCAACCTGGCTGCCAGAATCACACCAGAGAAAAAAAAGGGCCTATATTTTGAAAGTAGGTACCAAGAAAAGAAAAACTATAATAGCACCTAATGCTGAGTAGATTGACCCTCTTGGGCTAACTCAATTAGGAGTTTGGGATATATCAGAGAAGAACCAACAGGAAAGTGGAAATGGATACTAGGGTTAGAGCAAACTTTACAAGAGTAAAAGTAGATCATGGTAACAGTTGCAGGGTATCTTTAACTGCAAGTATAAGTTTTGGTGAATATGCAAGTTACCAAAATGTAGATAAATACCTAGTAAAACAAGTACTGTTCTAACAAGTTTTTTGTTGAAGATAAGCAATTGTACTTTTAGATACAAAAAAAATCCTAAAGGATAATGAAAAAATAGATCTAGAGTATCAGGACTAACTATATATATATTGCAAATATATTAGTAAATTAGTTGAGATCAGATAAAGAGTAAAAGATCAGAAGGTTTAAATAGACAATTACCATAGTTGGGTTGCAGGTATGGTAGCTAGTATAGAACCTTAGGGTGGACTACTTATATATATAGCTAGTTGTACTCTTATTCAAGTATAATTCATAATGTGTAAACTAAATAAAATTATATGCTCCAAAACAGATCAGTATGCAAAATTTATATCTTACAATAAAAAATTAAAAAAATATGCAAAATAAAATCCTAACCTTAATTATAGTATAAAATTTTATGGAAATTGATATTTCCACACCCTTTTTTGATGATGCTATACCCATATAAATCTTTTAATTTTTCTAATTTTTTTTTGAACTTTGATTGAAGATATCTTAACACTTACCTAACCAAATTTGATCAACTTTTTTTGTTTTAATTGTAGAAAGCAATAGAATTAAAATAAATAAAGTTGATTAAATAGCCAAATAAATTTGAACTCTTCCTGTAGATCCTATTACCAAAACTAAAACAAAAGAAATTTTTTTGCAACAATATCTTGATATTTTACTAAGTAATTAATACTCGGCCCTTAAGTAAAGTTGTCCAGCATCCAAATATTAACCTAAAAGAGGTGCAATATTTATAAAAAGGTTTAAATTCACTTAAATAAAGCAATTAACTCAAAAACAGACAACAAGACAGTTTTTTTGCTGTTCAGCAACAATGGTCCTAAGGACCAACCAACTTTAAATAACAAAAACACTCTGTAACCTTAGCTTTAAATAAAAATACAAAAACCCCAAAACAAAATACTGTCTCGAACTAAAACTAGCACTAGAAACTAAGTTCTCAAGCAGCTTCTTTTTCTTCATTAACTTTCTACCATTTTCCTCAAACCAGCTTAGCCAAAAGAGACCCTTTTTAATGCAAGGCTGCCATGCTAGAAACAGAACCAGCCAAAGAGTTTAGGGCTGTGTCATTAATCACCTGATTGTTTTTATTAGAGACCTACCCCCCTCTTTCTTATTATATATATAGTCAGGTTCTTATATATAATTTCAAATTTTTTTACCCCCTCCCCCCTAAAAAATCACCTAATTTTTGTCACTCCTCCTATTGAAATTACTATCAATGACTAGTCCAAACTTACATTTTTAGTTTTTTTCTCTGTCCCTTCACTACTAGAATACAAGAACAAATTTATCTTTTACACTAATATGCTAAACTAGGAAAAATTTCAAATTTGGTCAAATTTTTACCTCACTAGCTATGCAAACTAGAAAATAGACCAATCAGTCCTATTTGATCTTATAGCACAAGAAGATGGTTCTGTTAACATTGTTGTAAAATTACCTAAAACATCCCAAAGTAGTAATCTATCTAAACTATTACAACCATATAAAAATGCTATGAAACTATATCCAAAAACAAAACATACCAATAACCTTCTATTGATCCCATGTAGTGCAATTACTAATCCAGAAACTGATAATAAATCAGTTAAAAGCTACAAAGAAAACAAGCAGAATCAATTAACAAGTATTATATACCCCTGTACAAACAACGCATTTTTCTGCCTTTTAAGTTTTAGAAGATACACAGTTATCACCTATCGCATCTACTAACCAAACTGTAGTACCACAACTATTGATACCTACTAAACAAATATCTTACCAATTATTTTCAGTACTACTACTACCATGCTTGGCCACACTCAGCCACTACTAAACACTCACGAGTGGTATCACTGCAAACTGTTCTTCCTAACAAAGCAACTAAAACTATGTAGATGTGTTAAAAATAAAGTATGCCGCTTATATATATTAAATATTTTATTACTATAAAATTTTATAATAATTTATAGCTAAGGAATATAAAATACAATCATGTACATTGTGAGATTTCGAGATTTGTAAATCAATTAGGTTTTTGATAAAATTTTGTCATTTGAATATCAGGGTGGCATATTGGACGAAATTTGCTAGAAGGCATGACATTATGGTTTGTCAATTTTTACCTGCTAGCCTACTCTAAAACTTAGTAATATGAATCTGAATAAAAGGATTGCACAAAACACCATCAATCATTATGGGAGTAACAAAAATCAGGTGATTTTTTAGGGGGGAAGGGGGGTAAAAAAAGTTGAAATTATATATAAGAACCTGACTATTTATATATTGAGGAAGAGGGAGGGGGTAGGCCTCTGATAAAAAATAATCAGGTGATTAATGACACTGCCCTTACTCATTTGGGTCATTCGCATAACTGATCATCTATTAGCATTAGTGCTATTATTGCATAAAAAGCATATCAATAAATTTATAAGCCATGAATTAGGCCTCCACAAGGGCCAGGGCTACCCATGTGTACCCTAAGGGTAGTACCACTAGGGCCAGGCTTGGGAATCAATTTACAAGCCCTATGGCAGGGTAGGGCTAAGAAACGCAGGCTCTTTATTATATGGTTAGGGTTTGGGTACCAGCACTACCCAGCCCATATACCCATAGGTAGCCCGTTATACATGCACATGACTATCCACCAATTAAAACTTATATTGATCAGTAATCTTTTTTTATAATAATCCTATATAAACAATATGAATCTTTAATTTTCTTTAATTAATTTTATTTCTGTGTATATTTAATTTGATTATTAAGTATTGTTGATCGATTTTGAAATTGTAATAAATGTGATAAAATAGTATAAATAGTTTTTTTTTATAACTTCAAAAATTCGTAAAAACCATCGCCGAATAAAGTGGAAACATTGAATAAAGTAGAAACGTCGAATAAAGTGGAAACATTGAATAAAGTGGAAACGTCGAATAAAGTGGAAACGTCAGCTAAAACGTGTAAAAAACTTTTTTTTTACATTTTATACTATATGTATTTATGGTATATGGCAGATTATGCATCAAACGGGCTTAATAATTTTTTTATCTTTTTTTTTTTATTAAGCCCGTGGGTACCCATGGGTACCCGCGGGCTTTAAGGGCCGGGTAGGGTAACAATTTTGGGGCCCTAGGGTAGGGGTAAGGGCTTGGAGATTAAGCCTGTTAATAAACGGGTAGGGCTAGGGTATTACTACTACCCGGCCCTACCCGGCCCATGTGGAGGCCTACCATGAATATATATTTTTCGTTATACAAACTAACCTATTTATTTTTAAAGTAAAAAATAAAATTTAAAAAGACTCTAAATCATTTCTATGAATAATTCTGAAAAAGAACTTATGATAGGCTACCGTTATCACGAAGGAAATAGAGTTAAAAAGACAGATATAAAGCATTTATTCAATTTGTAAAAGCAGCTGGTATGGGTCATGCCATTGGAATGTTTAATGTTGGTCGCTGTTATCATAATGGAAATGGGGTAGAGAAAGATTTTCGTAAGGCATACATCCATTATCAAAAATCTTCTGAATTGGGTTTAGTTGAAGGAACATATTTGGTTGGAGTCTGTTATCAAGATGGAGTAGGGGTTGTAAAGAATGAACGAAAAATGTTTGATTATTATCGAAAAGCTGCCGATATGGGACATGTTACAGGATCGTTTGAAGTCGGTGTTTGTTATCGAAGTGTAATCGGAATCGAAAAGGATGTAAAGTAGGCATTTGAATATTATAAAAGATCTGCAGGCAAGGGTCGGTAAAAGGAATATATAATGTTGGATATTACTACCAGCAAAGAATCGGTGTCGAAAAAGACTAAAAGAAGGCATTCGAATATTATAAAAAATCTGCAGAGATGGATTTTGGAGATGGAATAATTCATGTTGGAAATTGCTATAAAATGGGAATTGGGTTGATATATAATCATAAATATCTCTAGTAAAGAATATAATATTACTACGAAAAGGATGTAAGGAAGGCATTCGAATATTATAAAAAATCTGCAGAGATGGGTTTGGCAGGAGGAATATTTAGTATCGGAAGCTGCTATCAAGAAGGAATCGGAGTCAAAAAGGACGGAAATAAGGCATTCGAATATTATAAAAAATCAGCAGAGGTGGGTTCAGTAGAAGGAATACTTAATGTTGGTTATTGTTATAATAAAGGAATTGGAGTCGAAATTGACGAAAAAAAGGCATACGAATATTATAAAAGTCTGCAGAAATGGATATTCTTGGTGGAATATTTAATGTTGGCAAATGCTATCAAGAACGGAAAAAAGGCATTCGAGTATTATAAAAAATCGGCAGAAATGGGTTTGGAGGAAGGAATATATAAGGTTGGAAATTGTTACGAGAAAGGAAATGGAGTCGAAACTGACGTAAAGAAAGCATTCAGATATTATAAAAAATTTGCGGAGATGGGCTTTGTGGAGGGAATATTTACTATTGGAAATTGCTACAGAGATGGAATCGGAGTCGAAAAGGATGAAATTAAGGCATTAGAATATTATAAAAAATGTGCAAATATGGATCATGCAAACGGAATATATTATGTTGGAAATTGTTATCAAGAAGGAATCGGAGTTGAAAAAGACGAAAAGAAGGGATTAGAATATTATAAAAAATATTACAAAAAATCTGTAGAAATGTGTAATGCTAGTGGAATGATTAATGTTGGAAAATGCTATGGAGAAGGAATCGGAGTCGAAAAGGATGTAAAGAAGCATTCGCATATTATAAAAGGTCTGCAGAGATGGGTTCAGTAGAAAGAATGTGCATGGTTGGAAGTTGCCATCAAGAAGGAACCGGAGTTGAAAAGGACAGAAAGAAAGCATTTGAATATGATAAAAAAGCTGCAGAGATGGGCAATGTTATTGGAATATTTCATGTTGGATGTTCTTATCAAGAAGGAAACGAAGTCGAAAAAGACGAAAAAAGGCATTCGAATATTATAAAAAATCTGCAGATATGGGTTTGGCGAGAGGAATGTTTAATGTTGGAGATTACTATAAAAAAGGAATTGGAGTCAAAAAGGATGAAAAAAAGGCATTTGAGTATTATAAAAAATCTGTAGAGATAGGCTCGGTAGAAGGATTATGTAATGTAGGATTTTGCTATCAAACGGAGGGAAGGCATTTGAATATTATAAAAAATCAGCAGAGACGGTTTTGCAGGAGGAATAAATAATGTTGGACTATGCTATGAAAAAGGAATTGGAGTTGAAAAGGACGAAAAGAAGGCATACGAATATTATAAAAAATCAGCAGAGATGGGTTTTGTAGGGGGGATAAATAATGTTGGACAATGCTATGAAAAAGGAATTGGAGTTGAAAAGGACGCAAAGAAGGCATTTGAATATTATAAAATGTCTGCAGAAATGGAGTTTTCAAGGGGGATAAATAGTGTTGGTCGTTGCTGTCAAAAAGGAATCGGAATTGAAAAGGACGAAAAAAAGACGTTCGAGTATTATAAAAAATCCGCAGAGATGGGTTTGGCGGAGGGAATACATAATGTTGGGATTTGCTACCAAAAGGAACCGGGATCGAAAAGGACGAAAAAAAAGCATTCGAATATTATAAAAAATCTGCAGAAATGGATATTCCTAGTGGAATATTTAATGTTGGCAAATGCTATCAAGAAGGAACCGGAGTCGAAATGAACGAAAAAAAGGCATTCTATAAAAAATCGGCAGAAATGGGTTTGGAGGAAGGAATGAATAATGTTGGAAGTTGCTATCAAAAATAAATTGGAGTCGAAAAGGACGAATGGAAGGCATTCGAATATTATAAAAAATCTGCGGAAATTGGTAACGATGATGGAATAATTTTTGTTGGAAGTTGCTATGAAAAAGGAACATTTGAATATTATAAACAATCTGCAGAGATGGGTTCAGTAAAAGGAATGTTTAATGTTGGAGGTTGCTATCAAGAAGGATTCGGGGTCGAAAAAGACGTAAAGAAGGCATTCGAATATTTTAAAAAATCTGCAGAGATAGGCGATGCTCAAGGAATAAATAATTTTGAAAGTTGCTATAGAAAAGGAATTGGGGTCGAAAAAGACGGGAAGAAAGCATTTGAATATTATCAAAAATCTGCAGAGATGGGTTCGAAAGAAGGAATATGTAACATTGGATGTTGCTATCAGGAAGGAATCGGTGTTGAAAAGGATGAAGGGAAAGCATTGGAATATTATAAAAAATCTATAGAAATGGGTTGTAGTAATGGAGCGTTTCGTATTGCAATTTGCTATAAAGAAGGAATTGGAGTCGAAAAGGACGAAAAAAAGGCATTCGAATATTTTAACAAATCCGCAGAAATGGGTAGCCGTAGTGGAATATTTAATGTTGCATGTTACTATCGAGATGGAACGGGGGTCGAAAAGGACGAAAAGAAAGCATTTGAATATTTTAAAAAATCTGAGGAGATGGATTTTGAAGATGGAATGTTTAATGTTGGAAGTTATTATCATGCAGGAATCGGGGTCGAACAAGGCGAAAAGAAGGCATTCGAGTATTATAAAGAATCTGCGGAGGAGTTCTACTAATGGGATGTCACAAGTCGGTTATTGTTATCGAAATGGTATTGGAACACTTATGGATATGGAAGAGGCTAATTATTGGTTCAAATGGAAAAGAGTAAATTTCACACAATTGTCAGATCAGAATATGAAGGCTTTGATATTGACGATAGCATAAAAATGTTATTAGATAATGATAAGTACAAATTAGCATGGATTCCTTACGAATTTGAAAATATTAGAGTGATTTGAAGAGGAGGTTTTGCAACTGTTTATAGTGCGAAATGGACTAGATATATTAGGGATATTGACCAAATGGGCTCATACACCTTTACAGTTGCACTTAAGGAATTTCATAAAAACGATTATTTAGATGAGGTATTTTGGTTTATTTTGATACCCTATGAAAACTCGATACACGGAAATGCATGCATAAATACGAAATTGTATGCGGGTAAGCACGGGTTTCAAAATCACTGCACGAAAACTGCACGGAAACTGATCATCCAAAAAATTTAATACACGTTATCACACGAAAAATTGAAATTCGTGCACTATTGTGCATAGTATTATATCCATATATTGACGTGTATTAATCTTTATGATCACATGACTTCCGTGCATTAACGTACACAATCGTTAGGATTCTTAACGATCATATCATTAAGAATCTTAACGACCATATCGTTAAGATTCTTAACGTCATTCTTAATGATCATATCGTTAAGGTTCTTAACGATCATATCGTTAAGATTCTTAATGATCATATCGTTAAGATTCTTAACGATCATATCATTAAGAATCTTAATGATCATATCGTTAAGATTCTTAACAATCATATCATTAAGAATCTTAACGACCATATCGTTAAGAATCTTAACGATCATATCATTAAGAATCTTAACAATCATATCATTAAGATTCTTAATGATCATATCGTTAAGAATCTTAACGATCATATCATTAAGATTCTTAACGATCATATCATGAAGATTCTTAATGATCATATCGTTAAGATTTTTAATGATCATATTGTTAAGTTTCCTTAATGGTCACAATTTCTGTGCATTAACATGCACAATCGTTAATGTTCTCAATGATAATTTTTATGATCATGCTGATTGATCATTAAGATCCTTAAACGATTATAATTCCGTGCATTAACGTGATGATCATTAAGATTCTTAATGACTATAATTTCCATGCATTGACGCACACTTTTTTATTTTTTTGTTTTTTTTTTTGCATTTAACAATAATAATTTCCATGCTTTGACACGCACAAATTACATTTGATTTGTAAGTAAATAAATATTTACTTATTTATTTTTTTTTTTTTGTTTTCTTTTATTTTCATAATTTTTTTTTTACAGCTCACTAATTTTCATATAATTTTTTTTAGTTATTGTCATTGCTTTTGAATTTATCCTTTGGAGTTATTGCTTTGCAAGTTGCTCTTTTGGATCACTATCATTTTTAGTATATGTTTTTTCATCATTTTTGAGGTATTAAAGCTTTTTTTCTTACTATATTTTTTCTTCAATTTTTATTTACTTTCAGTATATTATTACATTTTAGTATCTCCCTTTAGTTACTGCCATTAGAGTTGCCACAATTGGAGTTGTTATTATTGGAGTTATTGCTAAAGTAGCACTTCGATTTTTTTTTGAACCTTCATTTTGATACTATTGCTTTACTTTTCTTTTTTTGCGATATTATTAGTTGCTAGGTTATTTTTAAAATATTTTTAGTAATTAAAAGTTTTTCTTCTTTGGCATGTAAATTATTAAATTAAAGGATTCGTATTATTTAATTTAATTAATAATAAAATTAATAAAATTAATAAAATTTAGTTAATAAAATATAAAATTTAATTAATAAAAATTACAAAATTTAGTTAATAAAATTATAAAATTTAGTTAATAAAATAATACATATAAATGTATATACGGATATATGTTATTATGTGTGTTATGTATGGATATATGCTATTATATGTTACCTATACATAAATATGCATGAGACAATGCACACGAAAACACATAAAATTGCACGTTAGTACGTGCACTATTGCACAGAATCTGCACCCTTTTACATGCTGTAAACTGCTTTCTAATACTTGTCTCGTATAGATTTATGTGCAGGTTCATGTGGTTCCATATCCAAATTTTTCGTGTATTGCAGTATCATTCCGTGCTGCAATTTGTATAGGGATATATTTTTATTTTGTACATTTTTTAATTAAAATAATATTTTTAAAAGCTAAAAACGTATTGTGAAATTGGAGTTGAAAATCCTTCATTTATAAAATGTTATGGTGTATCAAAAAATGACAACGGAAACTATATTCTTGTGTTAAAATACACAAGTTGCGTCAGAATCTTCACCATATATCGCTAATGGAATGGAAAGATAAACTAAAATTGTTATTTAGTATAACCTCTGACCTTAAGGCAATTCATTCTCAAGAATTTGTTCATCGAGATTTGCATAGTGATAACATATTGCAAGATTATTTGCATAGCGTGTACATCGCAGATTTAGGTCTTTCAATCCAATATATTAAACAAGTAGAAGATGAGATTTACAGTGTCTTACCTTATATCACTCCAGAAATTTTACTTAAAAAGCCATACACTACTGCTTCTGACATTTATTTCTTCAGTATGATAATGTGGGAAATATCAACTGGACAAAGAGTTTTTGATGGAGTACCATTTGATAATGATTTGACGATAAGAATTTGCACTGGATTGTGACCAGTGTTTAAAATTGGATTTTAAAATTATATGCGGAATACATCTAATATTTTAATAAAAGTTGTGGAATTATTTATTAATATCTGGATTACATTTTTTATTAACAATATAGTTGCAGAATTATTTATTAATATGCGGATTACATGTTTTACTAATAACAATATAGTTGCGGAAAATTAATTTAATATGTAAAAACTAGCTTTTTTATTTTTCTGCTCAGTTAAGAATTTTTAACTAATTCCATAATTGAATAAAATTACTTGATTACAATCACATTTGAATCAACATAAGTTGATAGGATAGATCAAAAAAATGTAAGCAGGGGCAAGGAAAACTATAAAACTAGCAACAGAAACAAGACTGAATTTGGTAATCAGGTTTGGCGCAGGTCCTCATAATCAAACCATTAATCACCTTCTATATATAGTAACTACTAATTCAATAAAAGACCGCATGAAAACAAGGGTGTGAGATTATGCCAACAAACATCCATTCAGCTATAGATTACAGTGTCCTTCCCTCTATGGAACCTGCTATTTTCATTCTCATTATCACATATCCCTTGCGCAAATTAATTGCTATTTCCGGGTGCATATTCTGTAATCGTGCATAATTTACAACTAATGCTAATGCAAATGTTTTCATCAAATAAAATTCATTTCAGGTATGCTAGACAAATTATTGCAATTTTGAGCATGCGTGACGTTTGATTTTAATACCATACCATAATAATTATACTAGCCATTTATTAAAATTGTCAAAAATGGCATTCTTAATCTAATGCAGTATGCATAGAATAGTTGCTATTAAGCACAAATTATTCTTGCCATAGTATTTCTATACAGAATAATTGAGAATTTTAAAATCCTTCGTTATATTGAGATTAAGCTTATGCATTATCTTTATATAGAGAAGATTGGTTTTATATAACAAGTGTCCACAGATTCACCTCATATCGAATCTGCGGAATAAAAAAAATATAATATGCGGAAATTCTGTGGAATTTTGTTTTTTTTATATTTTTAGAATCCGCATGTATTAAAAAAAAAACTTGCGAAATAAATATTTAATCTGCGCTCTGCAGATTCTGCATACCAATTTTAAACACTGATTGCGACCCGAATTTGATCCTGAGATTCCAAATTGCTACATCAAATTAGCCAAACAATGTATGGATTCTGATACTAAAAATCGACCTAACATTAACTACATTTGTGATAAACTTAATCAATGGGCCGAGAGCTTAGAAAGATCCGATGATCAAAATGAAATTAAAATGCAATTCTTAAAACATGACTTACATTTTAACTTATATCAATATCTATATTCTATCATATTTAAACATTCTAATTTTATATCTACTAGCCAATTTATTGATACATCAGAAATCAATGAACTATTACAAGACGATAGTAGGCAAAGCGAATTTATGATTCCTTAGAAATTAGTTAAAACAAAATAAATGGATGAATATCCATTTGCAATATTTGGTTATAATTTTGAATGGATTGAACAGATTGCACACAGTGTTTAAAATTGGTATGCGGAATCTGCGGAGTGCAAATTAAATATTTATTCGCAAGTTTTTTTTTAATACATGCGGATTCCGCAAAGATAAAAAAACAAAATTCCACAGAATTTCTGCATATTATTTTTTTTTATTCCGCAGATTCGATATGAGGTGAATCTGTGGACACTTGTTATATAAACCCAATTTTTTCTATATATAAGCTTAATCTCAATATAACGAAGGATTTTAAAATTCTCAATTATTCTGCTTAGAAATACTATGGCAAGAATAATTTGTGCTTAATAGCAACTATTCTATGCATACTGCTTAAACTTAAATAAGCATCTACGGAATTAACTAATCTCTAATGCATTAGATTAAGAACAACATTTTTGACAATTTTAGTAAATGGTTAGTATAATTATTATGGTATAGTATTAAAATCAAAAGTCACACATGCTCAAAATTGCAATAATTTGTCTGACATACCTGAAATGAATTTTATTTGGTGAAAACATTTGCATTAGCGTTAGTTGTAAATTATGCACAATTACAGAATATGCACCCGGAAATAGCAATTAATTTGCGCAAGGGATATGTAATAATGAGAATGAAAAAATAGCAGGTTCCATAGAGAAGGAAGGACATTGTAATCTATAGCTGAATGGATGTTTGTTGGCATAATCTCACACTCTTGTTTTCATGCGGCCTTTTATTGAATTAGTAGTTACTATATACGGAAGGTAATTAATGGTTTGATTATGCGGACCTGCGCCCAACCTGATTACCAATTCAGTCTTGTTTCTTTCGCTAGTTTTATAGTTTTTCTTGCCCCTGCTTATCATTTTTTGATCTATCCTATCAACTTATGTTGATTCAAACGTGATTGTAATCAAGTAATTTGATTCAATTATGGAATTAGTTAAAAATTCTTAACTGAGCGGAAAAATAAAAAGCTAGTTTTTACATATTAAATTAATTTTTTGCAACTATATTGTTATTAATAAAAAATGTAATCCGCATATTAATAAATAATTCCGCAACTATATTGTTAATAAAAAATGTAATCCACATGTTAATAAATAATTCTGCAACTTTTATTAAAATATTAAATGTATTCTGCATATAATTTTAAAATCCAATTTTAAACACTGATTGCACATGTGTAATCCAGATAATAAACCCATAAATGCTACCTGAATTTTTTTCTTCATATTTTTCTTGACATTTTAAAATTAGATTTTACTTGTTTAAAATTGAAATCTGTAAAATAATTCCATTATTATGCACTATAGTCTATGGATTTCATTTAGGCTATTAGAAGTATTAAAAGACAAAGTTAATTTGTATTTCCAATCATACTATTTAATCCATTATCTTAAATAATAGTGAATACTCTTATTATCAGCATATTAAAATACTATCAACATTCTTTTATTACTATGCTTTTGTTATACCAAATTCACTAATTGAAAACGAATTGATCCAGATTTGAATCATATTAAAATGAACCAAATTTAATCTGAATAGCCCCTGAAAAATAGGATAGAAGCTCTACTTCTTAGCAATGATTAATTGAAAAATATGCTCTACATTAATCTCCGAATTATTTTTCTTATTTGGCAGTAATATATTGTAAGATGTAATACTTGTCATTAAACGAAGATTAAATTTTAAACTATTTGCAATACTGGTATATAATTTTTCAATGTTATTATGGATATTTTCACTATGAAATTTACGGGAATTTAATTTCTGTACTGGCAAAATAATTAACATAAAATCAATTCTCAAAAGCAATCAAAAGTAAATTATGATTGGATAATTTATTGTAATTTCATAATCAAATTATCATCAAGAATCCGTATATCCGTACGTTTGTTAAATTTTAAATAAAAATCGAATAATGGACCACATCTCTACAATTAAAAATTAAAAAACAAACATATATGTGTATATAAAAATAAATTGTATCAATAAATTAATAGAAATTTGCAGAAGTCGGTTGTTTATATTCTTTTTGGGATCCGAACGAATTCTTCAGATGTTCACGAAGGATTGCATGTTGTTCTGATCACTGCCAATTCTGATCGAACACTTGCCAATGTGTTCAAGATATATGGATTACTAATCGACCATTGAATCTATTTAATCCATTCAAATCTTATTAATCTTTTAAAAAATTTCTTCACAAAAAATTAAGTATCTTCTGAATTATTAATCATAATTAAATGATTTTGGTACTATTCAATTCATCTTAATGAGACAAATCAAATGGTACTAAAATTATTTAATTTTGATTAAAAGTTCAGAAGATACTTAAGTTTTTGTGAAGAAAATTTTTTTGTTAATTAGAACCTTTTCTCAGATAATAGCCCGTACGATAATTTGTTTCGACTGGGTCACACGCTAATTGATCATTTATAATATTTTTATTTTTTATTTTGATTTTTATTATATTTTTTCATTTCTTTTCATATTTTCTTTCAAGAATTTATATTACTAGGGTACTAATTACAGTCAGACCTCCCTATAGTCACACCCCATATAGTCACACCTCTATTTAAGCACCTGATTTTGTGCGACGGACTCAAACATAGTAAAAAAACCTCATTATAGTCACAAATCGCTTATAATCACTATCATCATGAAAATTTGATTTTTTAACAATTTTATTAATAAAAATCCTTTTTTTTTTTTTCTATTTTTAACTAAATATGGATTATATAATCTGATTGGCCAATTTTCATATTCATGTATAGAGTGATCCTATAGGCGAAATGTGGAGTGCTCCCATCTAAAACCTTTATTCTTATTAAGTTAACGATACATGTCCACTAATTGAAAGTTGTAGAGCTTGTCGAGACGCGTCTAACAGTGGTTAGATCATCCAAATCGACCCAGTGGATGGTTAGATATCGTCGAAAAACGATTGGCCGACTATATAAAATTTATATTGTTTACATAGAGATTTTATATAGTCAGCCAATCGTTTTTCGACGTTATCTCGCCATCCACTGGGCCGATTTGAATGAACTAACCACCGTTAGATGCGTCTCGACGAGCTCTACAACTTTTAATTAGTGGCCATGTATCGTTAACTTAGTAAGAAAAAAGTTTTAGATGGAAGCACGACACATTTCGCCTATAGATGACCATAATGAGGTATTTTATTTATAGTCACACCTCTTTACAATCACCAAAATAGGGTGCGACGGACTTGGTAATTTTAGAGAGGGACGACTGTAATTGATTTGTAAGTTTATGTGATCTATAAATTATAAGCAAAAATTAAACCCAATTTAAAGTTAGGGTTAGCTTTAGAATCGGAAGGAGTATAGCATATACCAAAATTTTGCAAGGATTCAAAACCCAAAGAGTGGTTCATAAGCAAATTTTGAGTTATCATGTCACACTGGTGTACAAATAAAAATCATCTTGTTTTGCAGTTGCAAAATTAAAGCAAAAAATTTCATCAGATTTGATTAATTCATTGTTGAGGATATTTTATTATATTTTAAAGTTGAAAAAAACTTATTAATAATTTAGTTTGATGAAAATTTTATCAAATTTTACGTAAAATTTTTCAATAGCTACCTTACTGAATTTAATAAAAAATTATTTTATGTAATATTTTTATGCAATATTTAATTAAAATAAATTTATTAGTTTACGCGTTAGTGTTATACACTGTATAATTTATCTGTTATTGAATTATAAGTTTGCGTAACATATAAATTAAAGACAAAAATTAACTTCGTTTAAGATTAGGGATTTAATTTATGCTAAAATTTGACAAGAAATTTTTTTTTGTTAAAACCTCAAAGCTATTTTATATTCAGGACTTTGATTTGTCAGTATATCCGTGTACGTAAACACAGTGTACAAATAAAAATTCTATAACTAAAATAAAAAGTTTGTTATAAAATTTGATACAGTTTTTCGCGAAATAACGCCTATGCGCGTTATTTCACGAAAATACAGTAAAAGTCGTTAAAAAAAAAGTCACTTTTTTAAAGTCAAAATAAATTTATTTTATTAATTTAATAAATTGTGATAAATTTTATCAACCTTTAGGTTTTCTTTAAAAATTATTTAATCAAATTTAACTAAAATTTAGACAATTGTAACGTTCTCTGGAGGTGAGATTCGCCGGTATGTTATTTAAAAACAGTTTTAATAATGCTCTAAGAACTAAGTAAAAATGTCTTCATTATAAAAAACCCCAATTCGCCGGTATGTTATTTAAAAACGGTTTTAATAATGCTCTAAGAACTAACTAAAAATGTCTTCATTATAAAAAACCCCCAAGATAAACAATAATTTAAGATCAAACCTTACCCTAACTAATTTTAATTTCATCATTAAATAATTCGGGCAGAAATTATTATCACGAAGTGCGATAGACATTTTATCAGTTTCAGAAAATAACATTGATGGAGAGGTTGTTGTTAGAAAAGGATGAGAATAAGATTTAATGATTATCAAAAATCTGATGAAATGAGTGACGTTAAAGAAACATTTAATAATGACAATTTTTATTTAAATGGAATTGGTGTTGAAAAGGATGAAGATAAGGCATTCAACTAGTTTCAAAAATCGGCCGAGATGAATGATGCATTAACATCAAAGAACAACGCTTTCAAATTCGTGATACAGCTAATTTCTTTTTTTAGCGATTTTCTCCCATAAACTAATGTAATCTTATTTAGCATAAACGTTAAAAATAAAAATAAAAATAAGTATGTTGCACTAGCGCCCTTTAACATGTGAAATCATGTGCCCAATCAAAAGCCAGATTTTTATGTGCGAGATGTCTAGATACTCACACAAAAAGCATACAGTAAGATTGTATTACAAACTTTTCAACTTATTGCAAATAAATCACTAGCCTTATCAATAAAGACGATAAGAGTGATCTTAAAACTTATTTTGCAAATGCATACATCATTGTTTCTGATATTTATTTTTCTAATATCTATTTTCAAATGTGCTGGAAGTGCGATTCCTTATAATAATCCACCTGCGAGAACACAACTAATGTCCGGACTTGCGTCTGATAAAATCTATTACTTTGGGGGATATGGAAACACAGAAAGCACACTGAATGATATTTTTTATATTTATTTAACGCAACCATTTTATAACTTTTATCCTAAGTATCAGCTCGTAGGACTTTTGGATTTTAGGGGTGGGGCTAGTGCTGCTTCAGATGCGAATAATATATATGTTTTTGGTGGGTTTAGTGATAGTGGAACACCTAAAGATGAACTTTATATAATTCATACAGATTCACTCCAAGAAAACCCAATACCCAATTATGTTCAAGAAACGAATTCAACACCATTCCAGAGAAAATGGCACACTTCTGTAATTGATAATAAGAAATTGTATGTTTGGGGTGGTGTTAGGCTAACGGGGTATGTAAATAATTATAACAGTTTCATATATAATGATCTTGTATGAATCCGGAAAACCCAAGAATTTATTAGGAAACTTTTGTTTTGTGCATAATAACATGTACATTTAGATTAACTGAGTCTTTAGGTGACGGAATTATGTATATATATGATATTACACAATCAGTCTGGACTTCAAATCCCACTCCTAACCAACCTATCGGTCGCCTACTACATACAGCAACTTTATTGCCCGATGGACGGATAATTATGATCGGTGGTCTTTTTAGTTCCGATGTACGACAGGTGAGAAATGACAGAGCGCGCAGTATAAATCTTCTGTCATGAAAAATAAACTTTGATTAGCTAAAACTAAATTTAGCTAATCATAGTTTATTTTCACAAAAGAATAAACAATCTAATGATTAAAGCATATTTATTTGTAATATTTTATAGCTTGATGTATATGACACGAAGACAAATCAATGGACAAATATTGTGCGTATTATACAGTAGATAATTAATTTTACACATTCTGTTAAAATACTCAATTTTTTATTAAAATGCAGACAGCAACGAAGAACGATGTCATCCCTCCCATTGTTGGTCACACAGCAACGTTATTACCCGATAATCAGAGTATACTCATATGTGGAGGTAGCAATCAATCGGAATATTCTGGTCTAGCATCTCTGAATGCTTCAAATTATGTATGGACAGTTATATCTCCAAATGGAACAAATGGGACATCACCAACCTCATTTTTCGGCGGCCACGTAGCTACACTCTATGCTAATGTCATAATTTTTGCATTTGGTAAATATTATGGACTAGATTTCTTCCCTATTATCAATTATAGATTCATTTAATTTTTGAATTTATCCAGGTGGACACCCTAATAATTCTCTTCATCCGTTTAATTATGTTGGAACGAATAACACAGTAAAAATTCTCAACATCTCAAATGATCAATATAGGTGGGTTGACTCATTCACTCCGATTCCAGTTGCTAAACAGAATGCTCAAGCCTCAGACATAAAAATAATTATTATTATTGTGCCTATTATTGGCGTTATTGTCTTCATCGTAATATTAGTATTGCTTTTGTATTTTATTCATCATAAACATCCATTTGTAATAATTATTGATTAATTAAGGTATTTAGTGGAAAGTGTTCATGATGTAACAGGTTATTAATGTTAGAAACCTTAATGCAAGGGGTGGTGACAAAATTTTTTCCCACTCAAAAAAATTTTTTTTAAATTAAATATCTATCAAAACTATATAAATATGTATTCATTCGAAAGCTTAATGATTTCTCTATTAATATTGATATAATTCATGATAATGAAAATTACCCTATTTTTAAATTTAAATGCCATATTTTTGGCATAATAATTATATATTTTTTTATCGCAAATAAATACAAAGCTTCTCAAAAATGTGTTTTTTATTTAATCAATCATAAAATTATTAATAATATAACATACAAAAAAACAAAAATATACTGTTTTTTGAAAAGAATCGCATATATATTGCTAAGACAACCAATTTTATTTTCTATTTAAAAATGTTCTCCGAATATAGATTAATATAGCATTCAATCAGACCCAAAATTTGGCCTAGATAAATTTTATCTTAAAATTTGTATAGAGTTCAAGTTAGATCCAAAATTTATTAAGATAACTAATATACGTGCTCTTATTAAAAATGCTCATTACCAAATATAGATTGATACAGTATTTAAATTATACCTGGCTTCAATAGATTTTATAAAAAAATTTACATTATTATAGATTTCATATTAGGTCCAAATTCTAGCCTCTAATATATATTATTAGTACGTATAATAATGTTCATGTTAAATTATAAATCCTGTCCCAATAAATATATAGTATTTAAGTTAGACCAAATTCTAGCTTTGAATATATACTGTATTCTTAATATCCAATACTACAATTTTTCACTTCGACCCTTCAACGCGTAGATCTTTACATAATTTGGCATTTGCACTAATCACCAAACTGGTGTTATCCGTCATTCGTTACCAATCTGTAGATCAAATCGTCAGCCATTGTATTTCAATATTTGTGAATGTGGTTGGTTCGAAGGAAATGATCGCCTTTTTTTTTTTTTTATCAGTTCGACCAACATTAATAATTGTTAAGATCGACGAAAACTTGGAAGATCATCAATATAATATTCAAATTCAAATACTACAGTTTTTTAGTTCGACTCATCAACCTGTGTCATTCGTCAATAGCATTGCCACTTTCTTTTTGCATTTAACTAAACATAATCTACATTTCTAGCATTGATCATCTTCAACTCAAATTTAAGAAATTTGTTACTGTTTCTATCCATTACCGTAATACTGTGTATCTGGTAAATTTACCCTAATGGCCATTTTTGAAAAATAGTGCAATTTATCTTTTCCTTAAAATTTTTTCCCTGACATTCATTTGCCTGGAATGGCAAGTAACAGAATTTGTTTATAATAGCTCATGATAGAGTTCACGATAATACTAACTCAAAATTAACCACATACTGTTGTCGGAATTTTTAACAGTAACTTGCTATATAATCATGGTAACTCTATACAAATTAACTCAACCATTACTACAGCGAGTAAGTTCTGTAACCAAATTTTTTACAGTAACTCACAATAGAAATCACAATAATTCCAATACAAATTAACACAATCTTAACTACATTGTATGTTATGTAACAGAGTTTTTTACAGCACTGTATGTCACAATAGAATAAAAATATTTCCAATGCAAACTATGTGTCATCAGAATAGCAAGTTCTGTAGTGGAATTTTTTATGATACACATAGAAATCACAATAATTCCAGTACAAGCCAACTAAACCTTAACTACATGCCATGTACACCAAAATAAAATGTTCATTTAAAGAGGGTGTATATCTATTATACATACCGCCCAACTACAAACTCCCAAAATCCCACCCAAATCCCAAATCCAAAACATAGTAAAATTGTCCCAAAGCTCAAACCCCAAATCCCAATCCTAAACATAATAAAATTGGGATTTGGGATTTGGGACAAGTAGTTTTTGCAGCAAGTATAATATCTATAGAGGGAATTTTGTGTGCAGTTATAGAGGGTGCAATTATAGAGGTCTGACTGTAGTAGGTTCTGTAACAATTTGTTATAGCAGAAATCATAATAATTCTAATATAAACTAACTCAACCATATACTGTGTGTCACTGGATGCTCTGTAACAGAATTTTTACATAACACATGATAGAAATCACAATAATTTTATTGCCAACCTTAACCACATATTATGTGTCACTATAATAGAGAGTTAAGTTCTGTAATAATTTTTTTCATAAATAAATCACAATAATTCCAACACAAATTAACTTAACTATATAGTGTCACTAAAATAACAAATAAGCTCTGTTACAACCCTTTTTTATGAAGCAAACTAACTCACCTTAATCACATATTGTGTGTTACTAAAATAGTAAGTTCTGTAACAATTTTTTGTATTAACTTATGATAGAATTCATAATAATTTAAATGCAAACTAACCCAACTACATGCTATGTATTACTAGTATAACAAATTTTATAACAGAATTGTTTACACTAATTCATATTAGAAATCGTGATAATTCTAATACAAGCTAACTTAACTTTAATTACTTACTGTGTGTCACTGGAATAGCAAGTAAATTTTGTAATAATTTTTTACAGTTACCAATAATTCTAATGCAAACTAACTCATATTATGTGTTACTAGAAAGTAAGTTCTATAACTGAAATTTTTTGATAGTAATTTACAATAAAAATCATAATATTTTCAATACAAACTAACTCAACCTTAACCATATACTACTGTATGTGTCACTAGAATAGCGAATATAATTTTTTATAGTAAATCACAATAGAAATCATGATAATTCTAATTCAAACTAAGTCAACTACATACTGTGTATTACTAATTGAAAGTTCTATAAGAGAATTTTTTACAGTAATTCATGTCGAAAATTTAGGTTAATTCTAATACAAACTACCTTACTCTTAAACAGTTACCGTGCATAGCGAGTAAGTTCTATACCAATTTTTTTACAATAACCCACACTAAAAAACATAATAATTTTAATACAAATTATCTACATATTGTGTATTACCAGAATAGTAAATATATAACAGAGTTTTTTATAGTAACTCTCAATAGAAATTACAATAATTCTGATGCAAACCAGTTCAATTTTAACTAACTGCTGTATATTACCAGAATAACAAGTAAGTACTGTAACAATATTTTATAGTTAACACACAATAAAAAATATGATAATCCTAATACTAACTAATTTAACTATAATTGCATACTGTGTCATTGAATAGCGTGTAAGTTATATAACAGAATTTTTTTACAATAATTTCAACACAAACTAAATCATGTACTGTATGGTATCAGAGTAGTGAGTAAGCTCTGTGGCAGGATTTTTCACAGTAATTCTAATACAAACTATAACTCACATGTGTCATCAAATTGGTGTAACAAAATTTTTACAAAACATTATGACAAAAATTATGTTAAATCAAATTCAAACTAACTCAATTCAATTCAATGCTGTACCAGAGTAGGGACACAGAATTTTTTACCATAACTCATGATAAATAATATTTCTATATAAACTAACTCTACCTTAATAGCATTCTAAATGCCACTAAAATAATAAGTAAGTTCTGTAATATTATTTTATAGTAACCTATAATAGGAACATGACAATCCTAATGCAATATTAGCTATATACTATGTATTACTAGAATAGCGAATAAGTTCTGTAACATAATTTTTTATAGTAACTCATGATAGAATACATAATAGTTCTAATGAAAACTAACTCAACCTTAATTACATCCTGTGCGTCAATAGAATAGCGTGTAAGTTTATAAATGATTTTTTTATCATAACAATGCAAATTATTCTACATATTGTGTCAGTAATATTACCTCATAATAGAAATCATAATAATTCTAATGCAACATTAATCACATTCTGTCTGAAATAGCAAGTAAGTTCTGTAACAGAAGTTTTTAAGTAACTAATAATAGAATTCATGATAGTTTTAATGCAAACTAACTCAACTTTAATTATATACTGTGTGTTACCAAAATAGCAAGTAAGTTCCATAATAAATTTTTTTACAGTAACCTACAATGCAAACTACCTCAATCTAACCAACAATATGTGTTATGAGAACAGTTAGTAAGTCTGTAACAGAATTTTACAGTAGCTCTTTATAGAAATCACAATAAATTAACTAAAACCAACTCAACTTCAATTACACATTTTGTTACAGAATATCAAGTGAGTTCTGTGTTTTTTGCATTAATTTTACAATGTAATTAAACCTTAACTACATACTTTCTGTTACCAGAATAGCAAGTAGGTTTTGTACTAGAGTTTTTTACAGTAGCTTACAATGTAAACTAACTCAATTTTAATTACATGTCTCTAGAATAACAAATAAGAATTTTTACAAAAACTCTTGGTATAAATTACGATATTTTGAATAAAACCATTTCAATTTTAACCACATATTGCATCACCAGAATATCAAGTAAATATAAAATCACTATAGTCGAAATGTGGCATGCTTCTATCTTAAAGATTTTTCTTACTAAGTTAACGATTTATACCCACTAATTGAAAGTTGTAGAGCTCGTCAAGACATATCTAATGGTAGTTAGATCATCCAAATCAGCCCAATGTGATGGGGAGATATCATTAAAAAATGATTGGCCGACTACATAAAATCTCTATGTAACTAATGTTTGTTTACGTAAAGATTTTATATAGTCAGCCAATTATTTTTCAATGATATCTCTCCATCCACTGGGCCGATTTGGATAATATAACTACTGTTAGATGTGTCTTGATGAGCTCTACAAACTTTCAATTGGTGGGTCATGTATTGTTAACTTAGTAAGAAAAAAACTTTTAGATAGAAGCATGGCATATTTTATCTATAATGATATTCATATGTAATTTTTGTCCCAGATTTTTATATAGTTGCTAATTGTTTTTTGATAATAACTCGCCATTTACTGGGCTGATATGGATGATATAACTACCGTTAGATGCGTCCCAACGAGCTCTACAACTTTCAATTAGTGGATATGTATCGTTAACTTAGTAAGAAAAAAATATTTAGATTGAAGCACGTCACATTTCGCCATTCTTTAATTGACAAATGGAATATAATTAAAATTAAAATTTTAAAAATTTAAAAATATAAAATTTTTAAAAATTTAAAACCAAAAAATTTAAAAAAAATTTAAAAGCTTAAAATGTAAAAACTTATAAAATTAGATTTTTAAAAAAAATAAAAAAAAAATTAATTTGTGATCTGTATAACAATTAGAGCTATATATTTTAAAAACCAGAGGAAATTACTATCATAATGGTAGTAAGATCACTAAAATTAAGTTGGTAAGTTCTGAAATATTTTCAAAAACTTTTTACAACCTTATAAATTTCTATATAAACAATATATAAAAATTTTATATAGTTGTGAAATGTTTTTTGACAATATATTGGTACCCATCAGAGTAATTTTAGTATTCTTATTACTATTATAATTGCATCAATTTTCTTTACAATTTAGGTAGAAGTAGAAAAGTAGTTAATATAGTAAAAAAATTTATTATCACAATGAGAATACTAGATTTCTTAGATTTGTAAAAACATCAAGTGATATTATCTCTGGTTTACTATATATGGTCTCTAATTGTTACACATATTATGAAATAAATATTAAAAATTTTAAAATTTTAATTAAATTTAAAAATTCAATAAGTTAAAAAACTTAAAATTTAAATTTTTAAGAATTTAAAATTTTTTAAGAATTTAAAAATACAAAAAATTCAAAAATTAACTCTTTTATATAATGGCAAAATTTTATAATTTGTATAATATTAACTAATTTAACCTAATCCTAAGTTTAAAAACAAAATTTTTAATTAAATTTAAATTTTAAAAATTGAAAATTCAAGTTAAAAACTTTAAATTAATTATGCTAAAATTTTATGATTAGTATATCATTACACAAATTTATAAAGTTCTAATCTAATACTAATTTTAAAACTATTTAAAATTTAATTTTAAAAATTTAAAATTTAAAATTTAAAATTTAAAAATTTAAAAACTAAAAAATTTAAAAAAACTTAAATAGAAGATCACAGATAAAGGGTATAAAATGATTAACATTTTATAATAAATCATGGCAGAATTTAATAGTAAATTTCTATAGTGTGTAAATGGGGCTTGCTTTATATAAAAGTATTTTTTTTATTAAGTAACACTTTCTTGTTGCTTAATTGAAAGTTGTAGAGGTAATTCTTGTGATTCTAATAGTAGTAAAATCATCAAAATCGGGTTGATAGATCATAAGATATGAGTATTTTTAAATGTTTACTATAGAGTTTTTTTTTATGAATTGAAGCACATGGCATTCCACTTACTATATAAGGTAATAGACACATGCCCGCCAATTTTTACTATGAAATTTGTTCCCTTTAACTGTGGACTACTAATTAATAATTTAAATTTTAAAAATTTAGAAATTTAAAAAAATAAAATAAATTTTAAAAATTTAAAATGTTAAAAATTTAAAAATTTAAATTTAAAATTTAAAATTTATAAATTTAAAAAGGATTAATCATTTTGTAACCATAGATTACTGTAACCCGTAACTTTAGATCAGGTGCAACGTAACTATCAAACAAATTTTTTATAAAAATAAAACCGTACAATTAAGGTTAGGGTTAGTGTGAGTCTGAGAGTTAGAGAAGGCTCTGGTTTATTAAAATTTAACATGAAATTTTTTTGTTAGAACCCAAAAGGTAGTTTCTTATGTGAAATTTTAAGTTAGAAGCATTTTTTGGCAAAACGAACATTTGTTTTGACTCTTCCTTGCACCTGATCTTATAATTTGATTGGCTGATTGGGATGCAATTACAGTAACCATGGTTACAAATTTATTAACTTATTTAAAAAACTAAAAACTTAAAAATTAAATTTTAAAAATTTTAAAATTTTAAAAACTTAAAAAATTCAAAAAGTTAAAAAACTTAAAAATTAACTTTTAGCACTAATTTATATAATACTAAAATTTTATAATTTGTATGATATTA
>QKWP01002723.1:30906-51935 GCA_003550325.1 Gigaspora rosea | reverse complement strand
CGTTAATTTAAATCTAGTAAACATTGCAAGTCCATACTTATATTATATTGCACTATATGAATTAAAGGAGTTTAATAAAACATAAATAGTATAATTTATTATCAATAACCACCATACTATATTATATAATTATTGGTTGCTTTGCATTCGAAAGTATTGGAGCACTATTGTCGCGGGACTGTTGATTTTTCTGACAGATTAATTCACTTGAAAATTATTAGGAATTGTAAAGTAACCATGGCTTTCAGGAGTTGTACCAGCTGTAAACTTTAGAATATTAAATGATTGTTACTATATACATTTAAAAAAAATTAAGAGAATGTCAAAAGCTTCGACTTACCATACTTTGCCATAAGTTATTATAGTGATGGATGAAAGATCGGGATGTGCGGTCAACTAAGTAAATCAAAACTATATGTAGTAAGGACCCGGACATCTCTCATATGTCATAACTGGATTTTGGCCAATTTTGACCTAATTTGCTGAAAACAACAAAATCGATTTATTTAAATAACTTTTGATCCAGTAATCAGAATTGAATGAACTTTTTTTTTGTTAGATGCGCCTCACTGAGAGCTTCATTTTAAAAAAATGTTCATTCAAATTGGACCACTAGATGCCAAGATAATTGCCAAAAACTGATTTGTTGCTTTTCAAATTTTGGGGGTTTTTGCTGTAATGCGTAACGTATGACCTCTGTACTACATGTCTGGGGTCCTATGTAGTACTATATAAATTAAATATTAATAGTGTCACTCGACGTCCCCAGGTAATTTCTATTTGGGGTTTTAATATAAAAAAAAAAAATTAAATATTGATTTTTTTTGAATTTATTGATCAGGAGAGTGATCAGAATAATGATCAGAATTTTTTATTGCTTTTAATATATATTTTAATAGTAAAAAATGACTTGGGTGTTTTGGATGTCTAGAGCAAATCGATTTTTCAATTATTTTAACATAAATCAATTATTAAACATATTTATAACAATGTTACGTTGAAAAAATTTTGTTTCATAATGTGAACTATTTAAAAATAGATGTTTCGTTGAGATAAAAATTCAATACAAGAATTTAAAATTTTTACATAGCCATGTTATAAACGTATTTAAGAATAGATTTATAATAAAATAATTGAAAAAAGTAAAGTGATTCACTCTAGACATCTAAAACTATTCTTTATTATTAAAATATATATAAAAAGCGATAAATAATCCCAATCACTATTTTGATTAGAGGTCTGACTTGGTCAAAAAATAAGTATTCGAATATTCATTTGTTCAATATTTTTTTATTCGAATATTGTTCAAAAATTTTGAAAATATTCAATGAATATTCACTGAATACCGTATGTGTCCGAAATTAAGCTACCTTTTTTGGCCAAAATTTACACGAAAAATCGTAAAGTGGCTTATTTTCGAAATATAGCATTTTTTGAAAAAATTGAAAAACGTACTAATAAAATGTTATCCAAATGACAACAAATTTTTATTGTAGGTGTACTTTGATGCGCTGAACAACTTTACTTAATCGACTTTTTGAAGTTTACTTAGTAGAAAAAAAAGTTTTATATGTAGCAACTGCTAACGAATTTTTTAAGATTTTTAAAAAAAATCAGGGGGGTAGCTTATTTTAGGTAGTAGCTTATTTTTGGACATATACGGTATTCATTGAATATTAAATATATTTCAATTTTAATAAAATTGCAAATAAATTATTAAAAAATAAAATAAAATTATAAAATTATATATATATATATATATTCAATGAATATTCAATGAATATATTCAGTGAAATTTTAAATATTCGAATATTCATTCAGTGAAAAATTATATATTCGAATATTCGAATATTCAGTGAATATTCAGTGAATAGTATTCATCGAGTCAGACCTCTAATTTTGATCACTATTCTGATTACGAATTTCAAAAAATCTTCATAATTATTTACTGAAGCAAAGTCATTGCAGGATTTTTGCAATGCACATCTGCTTTACAAAAATATCCCACAACCGGAAAGAAATTTACTAATTGCAGTTTTGTGACTGTTTGGGAAGAAAATCAATTAGCCGTTAGTCAGAAGAAGCATCCTCACCAAAAACTGAGAGAATTAATAAAAACACTAATTTTGGCTACTACTAATGAGGGAGATTTAGTTGTCAATTCTTGTGCCAGGAGTTTTATTGTCCTTGAAATTTGTCAAGTGTTTAAAAAGGGACTATTTGGGTTGTGATTTGACTTTTCAGGAGGTAAAAAGTTTTTTAAAAAGTAATTAGTGACCTTAATTTTAACTAATCAAAAAGAGTCAAAATGTCTATTCAACTTATTCGTCCGGCTTCTATTCTTCTCTTTAAAATGGTTAAAAGTTTTTGGACTGAAATATTATTAGCCAAATTCAAAACTAAAAATAATCTATCACTAATAGCGGTCATTTCTTCCGAAGTTAGTGAACCTCTCTTTTGGATAAACCTTTCAATAGTAAGCGTCTTTACTTGTTCGCATTTGGCTTTACCAGGAACTCCCCGAAAGAAAACAGAAGCTTGAAAAGGATAAAAACGAATGGTGCGAGTAAGAGGAACTACTGCTATAACTTTCTTTTTCTCATTTTGCTTATTATTAGAAACTATGACCACTGGCCGGGGGCCTTGCTGTTCGTAGCCCTCAGCGTCCTCTCAATTAGCAAGCCGTTTGCTAATGTGTTTCCTCTCTCAGATCCAGCTATGAACTAGCTTTTTTTAGTAAGGGTGCGACGTTATTAAATTCCGTGATAAAATATTTAAAAAAAGTTAAAATGAGAACTTTAAAATAAAAAATTCTTTAATTTTTAAGTCTCATTTATTTATTTGTAAATGAGTTGACCGAAATAGAGTTTCTTACCTTTAGTTCGTTTAGTTATTATAGTATTCAAAAAAACAAAAACTGAAAAATTAAATTAACTATAAAAACAGTAAGTGAAATTTAAAATAAGTTTAATTAAAGAAAAACTACCTTTTAATACTGCAAGAATCCCACGGATCTGAAACTACATATTCGAGACCTACATATAAGAGTCACACACATAGTATGTTTAGTAGACCCATATTAAATCTTGTTTGTAGTTTTAGTTTGTACCCAAAAGATGTCATCTACATTTGGAATGTAACCCTGAGACCCGATTCGTCTTACCCCATCAAAAAAGCTAAAAAATAGGCGAAGTTGGTTTTCACAAGAAGGATTTTAGAATTTCCAAGTACTGCCTTTAAAAAAAGTGGATTCTAATTGCTGTTGATTGAAGTGTTACCACGTTACTAGTTGTAGAAAAGGCGTTGAGTTTGAAACAAAAAAAAAGTTTATATAACAATTAACTTATGCATTGTATACGTATTATGGTAATTACTTGCTTGAATTTGCCCTTTAAATAAAGTTTTGAGATATTTGATCTATACTGATCTTTTTTTACAGAAGATGTGCAAAGAGTTAAAGAGCACTATAATATGTTTTAAAAAAATTTTATTATATGAAACTACAAGTTGCCAATTGACGATATGGTTTTTCATAGTAAGGGTTACTTTAAAAAAATTTTTTTATATTGTATAACCCAGTGATCTTCAAGCCAATCAAATTGAATGTCTGTCATGCTTCCAAAATCATCCAAGCCTATGTCCCATGTTTAACTAATCAATAAAGTAATTTAAAAAAATATATAATTATATATTTTTTTAGGTGCTGGACTCATTGGTGAAAAAATTAAAATAGATTATTTTAATAAAATTTTAAGTAATTTTAATTTGAAAAAATGTCCAAAATGTCCAAAAAACGTCCAAGTGACAACACTGGGTACGGGTTGGTGTCGGGAATGCTTGTAATGGCACAGATCTTGTAGCATGCACAAAAACGTTTTACAAAAGGCGTGGTAAAAATGGTACAGACATTATGGCAAAGGGTAGTACATAATATCACAGATGACATGTATGTGTACGTTACAGACGTAACATGTTGGCTTGTGATACGTGTTGGGTCGTTTTGTGGAGAGCGAAAGGATTTTTTAAAAAAAAAAGCAATATCCCATGATTTCACTAATGAAACTTCCTTTGTGTGTTAAAAAAATTCCATAACAAAATTTGCTTCGTATGCAGTTAGCTTGTTGATTACTTATGTAAATTTATGGTTTAATAGCTAATCCATATTGTTATTGTGGTGGCACGTGAATTTACGTTCATGACCCTTGCCAAATCCTGTGCAAATTCGACTAGAAACTGCTATAAAATGTGAGCCTCGTGATACTTGTTGGTTCATTTCGTGGAAAACAAAAGGTCAGAAAGGATATTTTTTTTTAAAAAAAGTAATATCCCAATTTCACTAATGAAGCGTCTTAAAAAAATTCCATACAAAATTTTGCTTCATATGCAGTTAGCTTGTTGATTACTTATGTAAATTTATGTTTTAATAGCTAATCCATATCGTTATCGTGGTAGCACGTGAATATACATTCATTACCTGTACCAAATCCCGTGCCAATTCGACTAGCAAACTGCTGTAAAATGTGCCTTGTGATACGTGTTGGGTCGTTTCGTGGAGAGCGAAAGGTCAGTAAAGGATATTTTTTTTAAAAAAAGCAATATCCCATGATTTCACTGATGAAGCTTCCTTGTGTGTCTTGAAAAAAGTCTATACAAATTTGGCTTCATACTTGTTGATTACTTATGTAAATTTATGTTTTAATAGCCAATCCACATCGTTATCGTGGTGGCACGTGAATTTACGTTCATTACCCATGCCAAATCCCGTGCTGATTCGACTAGCAAACTGCTACAAAATGTGCCATATATTAGGGTTAGAATGGGTTAGTAGCGAAGTTAGAGTTAGATAGTAGTACAGTTGGGGTTATAGTTAGAGTAAGGGTTAGGGTTAAGGTTAGGGTAATATTAGGCAAAAGGGATGGGCTAGGGCAGTATTGTCACTTGGACACTTTTTGGACATTTTGGACATTTTTTCAAATTAAAATTACTTAAAATTTTATTAAAATAATCTATTTTAATTTTTTCACCGATAAGTCCAGCACCTAAAAAAAATATATAATTATATATTTTTTTAAATTACTTTATTGATTAGTTAAACATGGAACATAGGCTTGGACGATTTTGGACAATCTTGGATGTTGGACAAAAAACATAGTATGGACACGTCCAAGTGACAACACTGGGCTAGGGTAATATTAGGCGAAAGGGATGTGTTAGGGTAATATTAGGTGAAAGGATGGGTTAGGGTAAGGGTAGTATGGGATTAGGGTTAGGCTAGTATTAAGTAAAATGATGGATTAATAATTTTAAAAGTGGTTTTGTATATTATATAAATAAATATAAAATAAATATGTATTAATATTTAATATAAAATGGGTGTGGCGACTTAGGGAAGTTGGTAAGTTGTCACCCCCAAGTGGCAGGTCTAGAGTTCAAAACCCACTGGCGACGCTTTTGAAAAATAGACCTGTGTTACAGTAACTGTGTCTTGTCGATCGGTTGGGTATATTACCTGTAGTCCTTGGTTACTATCTTGAATGGGAGCTTTTAGGCGAAATTGTGTCTCGTTATACAGACAAATCCAAGGAACCGAAGAAACAGAAACCCATTTGGCAAGTCCCGAGTGGAGAGGTAGCTAGACTTTCAACGGTACCGGGGAAAAGAATCTTAACGGTAACTGACCGGAAAACTGAACGGGCAAGAGCCCCTATAGCAAAGGGGGCCCACCAACCTGCCCGCCGGAGGAAAAGGTCATGTGTTATAGAAGCATGAACCAAGGAAAGGGAGACCTTAGGCATCTAAAGCCTGGCAGACCGATCCTTCCAGGACAACTGGATTGGTAGTCTGGGATAACTAGGGAAAAGGATCCAAAGAGTGACTGACCGGGTACTGGGATCTAGTGAACTTCACTAGGGCAGTAGTAGGTAATGGTAGCGGTTGCAGGGTATCCCCCTGACTGCAAGTTGTTTGCCTCGGTGAATGCGTAAGTTACTGAAAGTGTAGGTGAATACCTGTGGGGACAGGTATCACTCTACCAGGTTTACCACAAGGGCAAATGCCCTCCAATAGGTGTTTGGCTAAAGCCTCAGGGTATTTTCACAGCGAATTACTCGTGAAAGGGTATATTGAAAGGAACATTGAACATGGGTAGAAGTCAGAGAGTTTAAATAGGCAATCCCCTAGCTGGGTTGCAGGTATGGCATCTAGTGTAGAACCTTTGGGCGGACTACTTAAATTAGACAACCAAAAGTTGTACGTGTGGCTAGTTGTACTCTCGTTATACAAATGTAATATGTGGCACAGTCATATTGATCGGGCCAACCCGTTTGGATCAATAAAGTGCTAGGGTACCTAAGTGGTCACCTTAATATTAAAAAAAAAATATATTTAATATAAATAAAAATAAATTTATTGGTCGATTTGGTTTTGTGTAATAGGGAAATTTCCCCTGGTTAAGATTAGCAATTCTCTTTAATTAAATTTGAAATATTATTTTCGAAATTGATATAAATTATTCTAATTATTTAGGAACCCGTTAGGAAACATAAAATATTTCGAAGAAAAACAGCAAGGTTTTATATTTAATATAGTTGCAATTATATCAAAATTATTTAATATTTATAAGTATTTTTTAGACATATAAAAGACCAAGAGTGGGTAAGAAAAAAAGATTTATAAGATATTTTGATTTATTTCAAACATATTCGAATTTTTGTAAAACTATTAAATTGAAAATTTAGAAACCTCTGAAGAAGAGTGAGAAGATTAGGAAGAATTGCCAAAAGAACCAAAAGAAGATAATGATTCTAATAATGTCAAAAAAGTATAAATAGTTTTTAATTAATTTAATTAACTTCGAATTATTATTTTCTAATTATATAAATTATTCTAATTATTTAGGAGCCAGTTAAAAAAAATAAAATTATTTCGAAGAAATTCAGCAAGGTTTGAATATTTTATATAGTTGTAATTATGTCAAAGTTATTTAATATTTATAAATATTTTTAGATACATAAAAGGCCAAGAGTAGGCAAGAAAAAAAGATTTATAATTTATTTCGAATTATTTCAAAATCATTTGAATAATTTCAAAACTATTAAATTGATTTGGAAATTTAGAAACCTCTGAAATAGAGCAGGATGATCAGGAAAATTCATCAAATGATTTGAAAGAAGCTGAAAACAAGCCGAAGGATAATAATTCTAGAGCTTCTAGTTCCCTATCTTCAGATAATGATTCTAGAGCTTCCAGTTCCTTATCTTCGGATAATGATAATGATTCGAAAAAAGAAATAGATGATGATTTAAAAAAGAAACAGATGATGATTCGAAAGAAGAAATGGATAAAAGTGATAAGTAAAAGTTTTTGTTTTTAGTTTTGTTTTTTTTTTATACAAATAATGCTGCATTTTATTTTTTATATATTTTTTTTAGCTTTTTTTATATACTGTATAACATTTAAAATTTTATAATAAAGTTATTAAAAAATATAATGCTTTCTTTGAATTTTTGGCATAGGGTTTTTTTTTGTTATAATTTGTTATTTGGTTATATAAATTAGTAAATTTCGCAAATGCGAAATAAATCGAAATAAATTAATTAAATAAATAAAATTATTTTAATTGTTATTGCATTAAATTATTACTATTTCGTAATATTTAATTTATAATGTATTTGCTATAATTTGTTTAGACTGATTTTTTGAAATAGAAATAGTTCGATGATGTTCAAATTCTGTACTACTAGATCAGATTAGATCTTTTGTTTATAATTAGATCTTATATTTTGGTTTTTTTTCGTATTTTTGTTTTTATTTTATTTTTTATTTTCATTTCGTTCATTTCATTTTTTTTGTTTTCATTTGTTTTTTTTATTTTTTTTTATTTATTTATTTTTTAATTTTTTTCATTTTATTTTTATTTCAGCACTTTACAAAAACAACTTTTCAAGAAAACAAACAACGTTTCGAAACTATGCGCAAGCCAACCCAAACTTCTGACACTTTGCAAGAACATACAACTAATGTCTTTGGCAATTTCTAAATTTCCAAGAACAGAAATAAAGATTTAGTTAGGACTTTATTTATTTTTCGTTTGACATAATTTGTTTTTGTATTTTGTTTTTTGTTTTTTTAATTTGTTTTATTAATTTATTTTATTCTGGCACTTTGCGAGAAAAGAACCCTTACTTCCTGGTGCTTTGCAAAAAAACCAACTCAGACTTTTTCAGTATTTTATGACTTTTTTGGCATTTTGCAAAAACATTAACCCAGCTTTCACAATTTCTGAATTTGCAAGAACACGAACTCTTACTTAAGAGAAATGAAGATTTGGGTTTTTTTTATTTTTTTTTTTTTTACTTATTTTTTTAATTTTTATTTTATTTTAATTATTCCTGCCAATTTCGAAACTTTGCAACTTTTCTGGCACTTTACAAAAAAACAGCTTTAACTTCCTTGGTACTTTGCAAAAACATACTAAATTTCTTCGACAATTTGCAAGAACACCAACACTTCTGAGAAGATGGGCGCAAGTTTTTGCAAGTTTTTGCAAGTTTTCAAGTTCTTGCAAGGTTTCGTTTCATTTATTTTTTCGTTTTGTGTTTTTGTTTTTTTGTTTATTTTTAAATTTTTTTTATTAATTTATTTTATTTCGGCACTTTGTGAGAAAAACAAAACTTTTCGAAACATTGTGCATGGCAACTACAACTTCTGACACTTTCAAGAACACACTTCCAGCAATTTCTAAATTTTCAAGAACACTTCTTTAGAGAAATGGGTGCAAGTTTTTGCAAGTTTTTGCTAATTTTTGCAAGTTTTTGCAAGTTCTTGCAAGGTTTCGGTTCTTTTTTTTTTTGGTTTGTGTTTTTTNATTTCTAAATTTTCAAGAACACTTCTTTAGAGAAATGGGTGCAAGTTTTTGCAAGTTTTTGCTAATTTTTGCAAGTTTTTGCAAGTTCTTGCAAGGTTTCGGTTCTTTTTTTTTTGGTTTGTGTTTTTTGTTTTTGTTTTTTTTTTGGGTTATTTTTAAATTTTTTTTTATTAATTTATTTTATTTCAGCACTTTACAAGAAAAACAACAATCTTTCGAAACCTTGCGCAAGCCAACTACGCTTTCAAAAATGATAGAAAACAAAGAAGTGAAGATAATAGCTAACTGTAGAGTGAGCAAAAATAAGTATACAAGTCAAACTCAATATAGTGAAGTAGTCCGTTCTATAGTAAAAATTTTTAAAAATTTCATTATATCGAGAGATTATTAGTAAATTCACTATCGAGAGGATTTTTATATAGACTGGTTTTGAATTTATCTTCACTATACTATAACGAGAGTTCACTATAACGAGAGTGACTTGTATAGGGCTAGTTTTTTGTATATAGTAATAGAATTAGATGCAATGAAGTGCGAAAGTAGTTTAAAATATTTGTAATAATATAAAAATAATAATAAAGTATGTAATATTAATTAAAAATGTATATTTAATAAATATAAAATATAATATATAATAATAATAAATAAAAAATATAAAATTTTATATTAAATTGCGAAACCGTGCGAAATATTGTGAAAACCTGTAAAAAAGCATAATTATGTGAATATGTATATCGTTTATTTATTTTTTAAAAAATTTTGAAAATTTGCGAAAATTTGCAAATATTGCGAAACAATGCGAAAATATCAAAATATTATCTCCTGCACACATTAGTTTATTGATCTGCATGAGTGCGCAACCCCTGTAGAGGAGGCAATTTGCATTTTTTTATTTGGTCTATTTCGCAATATTTCGCAATATATTTCGAAATATTTCGAAATAATAACCATTATATTACCGTAATATAACGTAATATATTATGCATTTGATTTTTGTAATATTAAGGGTAGAGGTCTGACTCAATGAATAATATTCACTGAATATTCACTGAATATTCAATATTCGAATATATAATTTTTCACTGAATAAATATTCGAATATTTAAAATTTCATTAAATATATTCATTGAATATTTCCTGGTCTGAGCACTTTCATATGTTGACCTACAAACTCTATACATTTTGTAGTATGCCAATTGAATGATCATTTGTACATATGCATCTGGTGAGAATCCCAATTTTTTAATACCGTTTTTACTATATCCCTGGTAAGATAATACACGTAAGTCATGTTTTGCATTATTGAATATATATATATATAATTTTATAATTTTATTTTATTTTTTAATAATTTATTTGCAATTTTATTAGCTAATTTAAGTGAGATAGTTATATAATTTTTTAAAATTAAAATATATTTAATATTTAATGAATATTCAGTGAATATTCGAATATTATTCAAAATTTTTGAACAAATATTCGAATAATAAAATATTGAACAAATGAATATTCGAATACTTATTTTTTGACCAAGTCAGACCTCTAATTAAGAGCTGTAATATCTTACATAAGATTACGTATATATAATTCACTAATGAATCTGTGCTATCCACCCGGCTAAGCATGATGGTCATGAAAAAAAACCTGAAAAAGGTGAATTTATGGTTTTTTTTTAAAAAAAAAAGTTGTAGTAATTATCTTAATAGATTTAGGTTAGATAAGACATCCAACTACATTATGAATATTCGAATGTATTAATGTATGAAAATTTAGCTAGTATTTAATTTTTAGGCGAGTATATATTAATTAATTTTATTCACTTTTATTTATTAATTTTTTTTACTTTATTATTATTATTATTATTTATAAATTTTTTTCGCTTATTTTTTTTTTAATTGGTAAATGGATACCGATTCTAAAATGACATGTTATTTTATAATTCACAAATCAATTCAGAATAGGGAAGTGACAAAAATCAGGTGATTTTTTAGGGGAGGAGGCAGTAAAAAAAGTTGAAATTATATATAAGAACCTGACTATATATATATTAAGGAAAAGGGAGGGAGGTAGGCCTCTGATAAAAAATAATCAGGTGATTAATAATACTGCCCATAGACATAAATTCAGAAATGATACAGAACATAAATACCAGAATGTATTAAAATACTAAGAATATAGTGAAATATATTGAAATAATAGTTTATGCTTTTAAAAAATAAAAGCCAATATATAATTGTAATAATTGAAATAAAATCATATAATATGGCAAGTTATTTTATTTGATGCTAATTTATATACAAAATTTCTGTATAATATTTCTACTTATATATGAAGTTTATTTATACAATCTATTTAATTAAAAAATAATAATTTTAATATATTGTATGTTTGATAATTTGAATGCTAATTATAATTAATTACTTACTTTAAGAAGCATAACTTGTTAATAATGACCTCTTGCAACTGAAAATTTAAAATAATATACTCGGCCCAAATCATATGTCCATGTGTATTAGTTTTAACTTTCTGATACCAATCTACTACAATTTGTTTAATTTTTGGTTTGATCTTTTTTCATATTGATCCTGGTGCCCGTTCACAAGGAGGTTTATGAGATAAGTTTTTTTTTGCTTTTTTTCTTTCTTGTGGTTTTGTCAATTGATTTTTTTTTTCTCTTCATTTTCAGGCTTTCGTCGTTTTGGTGCCGTCATTTGTGAAGATTCTAGGCTTTCGTCATTTTGGTGTTGTTAGTAGTTTTAGCCTTTTGCCATTTTGGTATTCGTTGCTTTGGCACTGTTGTTGGTAGTAAGTGAACTTTCTTTTCATTTGATGTTTTTAGTAAAACCCTATAGACTTTTACTAAGCTTTCGGAATAGATTAGGGAACTTTCTTGTGGAGCTTTCGCCATCACCCAATTACGATTAAAGATCAGCGATCATGTAAATATAAAATTATTTTTTTTATTTTTGTATTTTTATTCTTTTTCTTTCTTATTATTTATAGGTTTTAGGGTTCTCTTTGTTGTAGAAGTGTTGTAGAATAGAAATATCTTGTGGTATTTCTTCTGATCTTCAGCATCTTGCTAGTGAATTGTCTTGTGGTATTTCTTCGTGGTATTTCTTCTGGTCCTTCAGCATTTTCTGGTAAGTTGTTTGGTATTTGCTAGTAAATTGTCTTGTAGTATTTCTTCTGGTCCTTCGGTGTTTTACTGGTGAATTGTCTTGTAGTTGCTTCTTTGAGTAGTTTTATACTACCTTTTTTTTTCTTTTTTTAGAATTTCTCTTGGCATTTGTCAATGAATTGTCTTGTGGAATTTCTTCTGGTCCTTTGGCGTTTTTTGGTGAATTGTATTGTGTTATTTCTTCTTTGGCATTTTGCTAGTGAATTGTCTTTGATACTTCTTTTGGCCCTTTAGCATTCTCTAGTGAATTGCCTTGAGATATTTCTTCTGGTCTTTGGCATTTTGCTGGTAAGTTGCCTTGTGGTATTTCTTCTGGTCTTTTGGCGTTTGCTGGTGAATTGTCTTGTGGTATTTCTTTTGTTTTTTTGGCGTTTTACTGATGAATTGTCTTTGGTACTTCTTTGGATAGTTTGATACTACCCCTTTTTTTTTAAGAATTAATTTGGTGTTTTTTCGGCAATTGTCTTGTGGTATTTTTTCTGGTTCTTCGGCGGTTTACTGGTAAATTGTCTTGTGGTATTTCTTTTATCCTTCAGCGTTTTGCTGGTGAATTGCTTTATGATATTTCTTCTAGTCCTTCAGTAAATTTTTGTGGTATTTTTTTTGTTCTTTGGCGTTTTGCTAGTAAATTATCTTTGGTACTTCTGGTCCTTTGCCGTTTCTAATGAATTGTCTTTGGTACTTCTTCTGGTTCTGGTCCTTCGGCATTTCTGGTGATTTGTTTTGTAGTATTTCTTTTGTTCCTCGGCGTTTTGCTGGTAAGTTGCCTTGTGGTATTTCTTCTGGTCCTTTGGCGTTTGCTGGTAAATTGTCTTGTGTATACATGAGGACGAAAGCATTTCGGGTTCTAAAACCCGAAATTAAAATTTGAAGACGAAATTGTTTTTGACCTATTTTACTTGAAAGACGAAATTATTTGATACTTTTTTGAATAAACGAAATTATAAGGAACATAACTATATAAATTTTATTTGCTCTTCCTTATAAAAAATTTTAATTTTCTCTAATGAAGACGAAATAGGCCTTTTTCAAAAATCAATTTCGGTGGCATTACTAGTTTTGTGGCTTTTCTTTTGTTCTTCGGCGTTTTACTGGTGAATTAATTATCTTTGGTACTTCTTTGGGTAGTTTTATACTACCCTTTTTTTTCTTTTTTAGAATTTATCTGGTGTTTTTCGGCAATTGTCTTGTGGTATTTCTTCTGGTTCTTCGGTGGTTTATCAGTAAATTGTCTTGTGGTATTTCTTTTATCTTTTGGCATTTTGCTGGTGAATTGCCTTATGATATTTCTTCTAGTCCTTCGGTGGTTTACCGGTGAATTGTCATGGTATTTCTTTTGTGCTTCGGTATTTTGCTAGTAAATTGTCTTTGGTACTTCTGGTCCTTTGGTGTTTCTGATAAATTGTTTTTGGTACTTCTTCTGGTTCTTTGGCGTTTCTGGTGATTTGTCTTGTGGTATTTCTTTTGTTTTTTGGCGTTTTGCTAGTAAGTTGCCTTGTGGTATTTCTTCTGGTTTCTTGGCGTTGGCTAGTAAATTGTCTTGTGGTATTTCTTTTGTTCTTCAGCGTTTTACTGGTAAATTGTCTTTGGTACTTCTTTGGTAGTTTTATACTATCCTTTTTTTCTTTTTAGAATTTATCTAGTGTTTTTTCGGCAATTTTCTTGTAGTATTTCTTCTGGTCCTTCGGCAGTTTATCGGTAAATTGTCTTGTAGTATTTCTTTTATTCTTCAGCATTTTGTTGGTGAATTGGCTTATGATATTTCTTTTGGTCCTTCAGCGGTTTACCGGTGAATTGTCGTAGTATTTTTTTTGTTCTTCGGTGTTTGGCTAATAAATTGTCTTTGGTGCTTCTGGTTCTTTGGCGTTTCTGGTGAATTGTTTTTGGTACTTCTTCTGGTCCTTCAGCATTTCTGGTAATTTGTCTTGTAGTATTTCTTTTGTTCTTTAGCGTTTTGCTGGTAAGTTGCCTTGTGGTATTTCTTCTAGTTCTTTGGCGTTTGCTGGTAAATTGTCTTCTGGTATTTCTTTTGTTCTTTAGCATTTTACTGGTGAATTGTTTTTAGTACTTCTTTGGGTAGTTTTATACTACCTTTTTTTTTTTTTTAGAATTTGTCTGGTGTTTTTTCGACAACTGTCTTGTGGTATTTCTTCTGGTCCTTTGGTAGTTTATCAGTAAATTGTCTTGTGGTATTTCTTTTATCATTTAGCATTTTGCTAGTGAATTGCCTTATGATATTTCTTTTGGTCCTTCGGCGGTTTACCGGTGAATTGTTGTGGTATTTTTTTTGTTTTTTAGTGTTTGGCTGATAAATTGTCTTTGGTACTTCTGGTCCTTTGGCATTTCTGGTGAATTGTCTTTGGTACTTCTTCTGGTCCTTCAGCGTTTCTGGTGATTTGTCTTGTAGTATTTCTTTTGTTCTTCGGTATTTTGCTAGTAAGTTGTCTTGTGGCATTTCTTCTGGTCTTTTGGCGTTTGCTAGTAAATTGTCTTGTAGTATTTCTTTTGTTATTCGGCATTTTACTGGTGAATTATCTCTGGTACTTCTTTGGGTAGTTTTATACTACCTTTTTTTTTTCTTTTTTAGAATTTATCCAGTGTTTTTCGGCAATTGTCTTGTAGTATTTCTTCTGGTTCTTCTGCGGTTTATCGGTAAATTGTCTTGTAGTATTTCTTTTATCTTTTGGTGTTTTGCTGGTGAATTGTCTTTGGTACTTCTTCTGGTTCTTTGGCGTTTCTGGTAAATTGACTTGTAGTATTTCTTTTGTTCTTCAGCATTTTGCTAATAAATTGTCTTTGGTACTTCTTCTGGTCCTTTGGCGTTTCTGGTAATTTGTCTTTGGTATTTCTTTTGGTCTTTTGGTGTTTCTGATAATTTGTCTTGTAGTATTTCTTTTGTTCTTTGGCATTTTGCTGGTGGATTAGTTTTGGTACTTCTGGTTCTTTGGCGTTTCTGGTGAATTACCTTATAGTATTTCTTCTGGTCCTTCGGTGTTTTACTAGTGAATTGTCTTGTGTTAAGTAGTTGATAGCATTGGTTAGAATGGTTAAGGTTAGATAGCTACTTCAAATCTGTTTGTTGTGCAATATATAGAAATTTTATTTTGTGCTACAATTTCGAATTGTAAAAAATTTTTTTAAATAAAAATAAATTAATAAAGTGAGAGGAACAATATAACAGAGAGATTGAGTTATGGGTTAGCATAATTCAAAGATGATGTTGAACTAATATTATAACTATATCATAACGATTTGGTCACGGCATCAATATTCTGACGATGTGTTAGCAATGTATTGACAATTTTGAATGATGACATCTATTAATGCCAGTTTTTTTTAAAAAATTTGAGCAAAGATATCTCTACACCACCTGACCAAATTCGATGAAAATTTTTTTATTTGAATTCTATGGAGACATTGAATTCAAATAAAAAATTTTTATCGAAATTTGGTCAGGTGGTTGTAGAGCTATCTTCGCTAAAAATTAGAGAAAAGTTAAAACATCTATCAAAATAGAAGCTACGCCAATTTTTTTAAAAAATTTAAACGAAGATATCTCCACAACCTCCTGACCAAATTCGATGAAAATTTTTTTATTTGAATTCTATGAATCCATAGAATTCAAATAAAAAAATTCTCATCGAATTTGGTCAGGTGGCTGTGAAGATATCTTCACTCAAATTTTTTAAAAAAATTGGTGTAGCTTCTATTTTGATAGATGTTTTGACTTTTCTTTAATTTTTAGCGAAGATATCTCTACAATCACCTGACCAAATTTCAATAAAAATTTTTTATTTGAATTCAATGAATCTATAGAATTCAAATAAAAAATTTTCATCGAATTTGGTCAGGTGGTTGTAGAAATATCTTTGCTCAAATTTTTTAAAAAAAACTGGCATGGTTTCTATTTTAATAAACATTTTGACTTTTCTCTAAATTTTAGCAAAGATATCTCTACAACCACCTAACCAAATTCGATAAATTTTTTTTATTTAAATTCTATGAATCCATAGAATTTAAATAAAAAAATTTTCATTGAATTTGGTCAGGTGGTTGTGGAGATATCTTCGCTCAAATTTTTTAAAAAAATTGGCGTAGCTTCTATTTTGATAGACGGTTTGAATTTTCTTTAACTTTTAGCAAAGATATCTTCACATCTACCTGACCAAATTCGATGAAAGTTTTTTTTTTAAATTCTATGGATCCATAGAATTCAAATAAAAAATTTCATCAAATTTTGTCAGGTGATTGTGGAGATATCTTCGCTCAAATTTTTTAAAAAAATTGGCGTAGCTTCTATTTTGATAGATGTTTTGACTTTTCTTTAACTTTTAGCGAAGATATCTCTACAACCACCTGACCAAATTCAAAAATTTTTTATTTGAATTCTATGGATCCATAGAATTCAAATAAAAAAATTTTTATCGAATTTGGTCAGGTGGTTGTGGAGATATTTTCAGGTTACACAAAAGTAGTCGACCTGTCCGGTGTTATTACACGATCAAATGATCGACAAAAATGGAGATCACGTAACTTTTTTGAATTTTAATTGGTTGAAAGGCCAGAGATATATACGGTAGTTATATATTTCTAGCTAAAGATGCCTAGAAGAACCCTAAACAAAATACAAGTAAAAAACTATTATATTAGAAAATATATATAAATTAAGTATACTTTTCACAATTAACAATTACTTTTACTTTTTTTTGATGGGTTCTAGAAACGAACGATTGGTTAGACATGATATTTCATATATTAAAAATTTTGTTGATTATGATTTTTTAAAATGTAATAGCCAATCAAATGATTTGTTAATCAAAAAATAACCCCAAAAAAATGATTTACATATATGAAAAAAAGGACCAAAAAACAAAATCAGCCCATATGATAATTTTTAAAACATTATAAAAAAATAGCTAGTAGCCGAAACAATTTTTTTTTTAAAAAAAACTAAAATGATGACCCTATATGATCAGCTAATTATTTTTGATATTGGCAATCATATTGTAATATAGTAACTTTTGTTCAAGAAACTATATCACTTGACTTAACATGTAAGAGGGTAAGGAATATGAAGATAAAGTGAAATATAAACAAGAAAATAAAAGGACAGATTATAAGGATAACAGATTTATAGTCAAAGGATAATATAAGTTTATTAAGTATAATATTTTTAAGTACAAATATTGTTAGAAGAGAAGAAAAGTAAAAAACAGGAACTTTTTGTAAAGAACAGAACTTGCTCTGCCTTGGGAGAAAAGACAGAGTTTTTATATCTTTTTAGAATATAGAAAAAAGGAACCATTTATGAATCTAATAATAGTAAAGGAACCACTAAAGGAACCATCAAAGGAACTATCAAAAAAACTATCAAAAAAACCATCAAAAGAACCATTAAAGGAACTATCAAAGAAACTATCAAAGGAACCATCAAAGAAACCATTAAAGGAACCATCAAAGGAACTATTAAAGAAACTATTAAAGGAACCCTTAAAGGAACCATTAAAGGAACTACTAAAGGAACCTCTAAAGGAACCTTTAAAGGAACCACAAAAGGAACCAACAAAGGAACTTTTGTTATTCATTAACTATTGGTCCAAAATAAAAATGGTGAAAATTCTACTAATAAAATAATACTACAGATTTGATTGGTTCAATAAAATTTGTACTATTTCTAATATTTGCACGATATTTTCCTAATACTAATATTTAAAAAATATGCTAATATAACACTATTCCCTTCTTTGAAAATTTTGCTCTGCAAAATTTAAAAATTCAATAATAGTTTTTAAGAATAATAATAAAAGTAAAATAACAAGTAAATAAATAAAATAAAATAAAAATAAAGTATATTATTATTTTAAAAAAAAATTGTAGTGCAGATGCTGCAATCGTAACCTGTCGGCAGAGTTTACAGTCCATTAGTGGGTATCGAACCTATGACTGCTGGCAATAGCTATATGCTTTATACCACTCTTTTACAGTAATTAATATATAAAAATTTTTGATTGTAGTATTTATAAGTGTTTAAATTTGCTAAATTAAGCAATAAGTATTAAGGGGTAAACTTTAAAGTTTGTGTAATATAAAGAGTAATAACGAGAGAAAAAAAATTTTCTTTTAACGAAAGAATACCAACAATAACAACAATATCAACAAAACCAATAATAATAATAATAATATCAATAATAATAATAATAATAATTGTTCATAATTATCGAACAACTCGTTCCTAAAGAAGAAATAATAGTAATGTTTTGTTCGTTGTAATTGATACACTTCAAGGAGAGAATAGGAGGTAAAATAGAATAATAATATTTATAATATAGTATAACATTAATAATAATATAATTTAATAGATTGTTAAGAGAAGTAAGAAGATTAAGGAGAAGGATTGCAGAGCTAGAAGAAGAATTAGAAGAAAGAAGAATTCGTGCGGTAGAGGTGGTAACAGAAAATTGGCAGCAAGAGGAGAGATATTCAAGATTGAGTACAGAAAAAAATAGGTTGAGGGTTCAAGTAGAAGATTTAGAAGATAGATTGAGGGAAGCAAGGGCGGGAAGAAACAATTAGTTGTTTTATATATATATATATTTTTTTTTTTTTTTTATAAATAAAATAAAATAAAATTGAATAATTTTTGATAAAAAGAAAAAGAAAAAATCAATAAAATAAACATTTTTGATAAAAATTAAGTTGAAAGTGCAAATTAATTTGGCAAAAAGTATAAAGCGAAATTTTAAAAAATATAATCAAAAAGAAAATTATTTGTAAAAAAAAATATATCGATAAAAAATAATTAAAAGAAACAACAAAAAAAATAAAATAAAATCTTTAAATTAATTTGACGAAAAATGAACAAAAATTTAAAAAGTATAATCGATGAAGTAGCTACTAAAGTTCATTTGAAAATAGCAAATAAAATAATCGTTTGAAAAGAAAAAAAATAATCAAAAGAAAATAATTGTAAAAAAAAAATATTAATACTTGATCAGAGTACTAATAAATAAAATCGATAATAGAAAAAAAATTCAAATAGGGGTGGTTAACCAAAATATAACAATGAATTAAAAAGAATAAAATAAATAGTCTATATATCCACATTAAATACAAAGCTTTATGAAGCCTCAATTCACTAAGAATTGGAAAAAATAATAAAAATAAAAATTCAAGATTCCCGCCTTAATTCAAAATTTGGATCCAAGGAAAATAATAAATAATAATAAACCAAAAAATTTTAAGCATTATAGCCTCAATTTCTATAAAATTGGATAAACAATAAAGAAAATATTATAAAGGAATTCCAAAAAAAAATAATAATCCAAAATTACAAGCATTTTTAGCCTCAATTCCTATAGAATTGGAAAAATTCACAATTTTAAAAAAAATCCAAAATAAAGAACTTTATGCGATAGATAAAGGGTTATAAGATATAAAGACGATGGCTTTATATTCAAAAAAAAAATAATATCAGTTTAGAAAAAAAAATACTCTTTTATATCCAATGTTATTCAAATATGAATGGCGAATTTGTAAATAGGGCTCATGTTCCCTAAATATAAAAGAAAAATAAAATTGAAAAAAATTAAAGAAAAATAAAAAAATAAAATATCCATTGATTCAAGCCATTAAATCCAAAAATAAATGTCCATAATCAAATTTTAATTCAAAAAAAAAAAAATATAATAAAAATATAAATTATATAATTGTTGAAAATGAATTTTCACAATTATAAATAAATAAATTTTTATAATTAGTTTGTTTAAGAATTGAATATAAAGTAGTAAGAATTTGATAAAGTATATTTTGTTTTAAAAGTCTCTTTTGTTTTCTTTGTTTCCAAAAATAATAAGCTTTGGAATTAAAAGAAAAATATTTCAATTTTTTTTTTTTTTAAAAAATAGTTTATAATAATAAAAAGAATTTAATAAAAGCAAGAAACAAGAAAATTAATAATAAAAAGGTAATTTAAGGAATATAAGTTTTTTTTTTTTAAATAAGATTGTATATAGTATGTAATAAATAAAAGGGCTTGTAAATGAATAAAAGCTGGTTTCGTGTAATGTTGCTCAAAAATTAAAGGTCTATACAGTTCCAACTAGTATGAGTATTTTGAGCTTTGTGTAGCCAAAAAATAACTTTTGTGTAACTTAAAAGAAGCTTTGTATTACAACAAGAGAAAGGGTGAAGAAAGTTTTTCAAAAAGAACAAAATTTGTTAACTAAATATAAAAAGAAGAAAAGCAAGAAAAGAAAAGAAAAAGAAAGAAAAGGAAGAAAAAAAAACTAAGAAGAAGAATAAAAGGTTGGAAATCACAGACACAAAGAGTTTTAGGTCCTGTCGTCGTCGCCAAAACCGTAATATAGTAACTTTTGTGCAAAAAACTATATCACTTGACTTAACATGTAAGAGGGTAAGGAATGTGAAGATAAAGTGAAATATAAACAAGAAAATAAAAAGACAGATTATAAGGATAACAAATTTATAGTCAAAGGATAATATAAGTTTATTAAGTATAATATTTTTAAGTACAAATATTGTTAGAAGAGAAGAAAAGTAAAGAACAGGAACTTTTTGTAAAGAACAGAACTTGCTCTGCCTTGAGAGAAAAGACAGAGTTTTTATATCTTTTTAGGACATAGAAAAAAGGAACCATTTATGAATCTAATAATAGTAAAGAAACCACTAAAAGAACCATCAAAGGAACTATCAAAGGAACTATCAAAAGAACTATCAAAGGAACCATTAAAGGAACTATCAAAGAAACCATCAAAGGAACCATCAAAGGAACCATCAAAGGAACTATCAAAGGAACCATCAAAGGAACTATTAAAGGAACCCTTAAAGGAACTATTAAAGGAACTACTAAAGGAACCTCTAAAGGAACCTCTAAAGGAACCACAAAAGGAACCAACAAAGGAACTTTTGTTATTCATTAACTATTGGTCCAAAATAAAAATGGTGAAAATTCTACTAATAAAA
>QKWP01002723.1:13523-29530 GCA_003550325.1 Gigaspora rosea | reverse complement strand
TTTTTTTTTCTTTTGATTTTTTTTTGTTTTTGTTTTTTGTTTTAGTTATTTTACTTTTGTGGTTGTAATGCATGGAATTGGAACCGGGACGGAACGTCTAAAGATAAGTTTTTAAGATTTTTTTCTTCAGTTTTTTAGTTTTTTAGTGATTGGAAACTAATTTTTTTTTTTTTTTTGGAGTTAGTTTTAATAAAAAAAATAATGGGCTACCCATTAGGGGCATGCCATTTATCACATGATATTTTTTACTTAGTAGCTACTTTTATCCATGTATGGTATGATTACTTTATCTAATTCTGATTAATTAATATAATATATAGACGTAATCACTACCTCAAACCATTTATCCATGGTAAAAATCATGTAATAAATAGCATGCCCCTTACGCCTATATTATGATTTTTTTTTTTGACGATCATGTCATACTTTATTTCAAAGAATATAGTTACATATGCAAATGCTAACTCTCTATTCCGATACTTCGTATCTTACAATTAAAGTATGGCTCACCTAGTTACCATAGGTACCTGTGTGCAACCTTCCAAAGTAGGATTCGTCTCACTAACTAACTCAGCTTATGCTTATATTAGTTAGGTCTCAAACATGGTCCTACAGCTGGTCATAATCTATTTAGAGGGTTCCATCAACTTCTTAAACCTGTATTTATTCACCGATCTAATTCTTCTATTACTATATATTTACATTTCTCCCAATCTTTTTTATCTTTTTGTTTTTTCATGCTTCTGTCCTCCTTTTATGGTATTATTCCAGCACTCTTTTTCTGAATGGTTCTCGTTTTTTCCCTCCTTTTTCTTCCTTTCCTAATAGCAACATCAGATTTATTCCTATATAAAGACTTTTTCTTTTGTCTTGCTTTAATACCTGTGTTTCTTTCCCACTCGACGATTTTCTCGCATCTTTCTTTCCAAATATCTTCCTGGAACACGGACATCCATTTGTCTAGCCAAAGAACTAGTATGTTAGAGATTGTTTTTTTTCTAATATTGAACTGTTCTAGAGTTTTGTAAAGCTTTAATGGGAGAATTCCTTTTGCTAGTTTTTCTCTTCTTTCAATACCACATTTATTTTGTTCAAGGAGGATTTCCTGTAGTTAATATGGGCTTATTTCTGATTTTTCCTCTTGGCTAAAAGACGACCAGTTTTTCTTGATGCTTTCTTCCTCTTTTTTTTTCCACACCGGGATGTCAACTCTGTAGTTAGTAAAATGTTCAAAGTTTTCCTCACTTTCTTTGCACCTAGCATTATATCAGTATAGAGGTTTGCACAATCTCTTTTTCTTTTAAGTAATGAGAGGAGAAGCCGGTTTACTGCTTTTATTCTGAAGGTCCACCTACTGTTCACCTTCTATAGTCTTCTTTAGTAAGAGCTCTAGATTTTTTTGTCAGATACCAAAAACCTTTGAATATTTCCTAATCCTTGTCTTGTCTTGCTTGTACCTTATGAATATCTATTCAGCTTTATAATACATATTGATCCATTCTTTTATAAAGCTCTTTACAGGTACTTCAATACTTTTATTGTTCCATGTGAATTGAAAAATTCTCGAAATTGAACCTTCTTCAGAGAGGTTTGTGGTTTCTATATCACTTCTCTCTTCCTTGGCTAGAGTATCTGCTCTTTCGTTTAGAGGGTCTCCCGAATGGGCCTTTATTTTGATCATCTTAATCTCCAGTCTCTTTATCTTAATGTTCTCTTTTATTTTTCCTATGATGCCTATGTTTTTCATCTTGAACCAGCTATGGGGGTTTTGCCTTATTTCTAGGTTTCTTACCACCTGTATCGACGCTTGGCTATCCGTAAAAATTTTTACCTTACAATTTGTAAGAGAAATCAGCAGAGCTACCAAAATCGCTACCAATTCTGATCTAGTAGATGAAACTATCTTTCTATTTTGCCTTTTACCTCATTCACTATTCCATTATTGCTATCTATTTGAACTATACTATAGCCACCACTATATCCATCACCTAATGTACCACCGAGTGAGCCGTCAGTATAAAAGGAAATCTCATTTTCGCTTGCATTACTTTCTAGGATGTCTAATAACTCCTTTTGTTTCTGAGTATTCTTGATCGTAGTGTAAATGTTTCTTTTTTCTCAGCTCTCAATCTCTAAGACATTCTGGGCTTGGTATTCAGAAGGTTGCCTGGAAACCACTTTTCTAGAGCCCGTGATCTCCCGGTGTTCCTTTTTTTTCATTAGGAGGTTCCAACCATCTATACTGCATTTCACCCATTTGTCTATACTCTCTACTTTTCTTTTATCAATCTTTACATTCCTATATAGTTCTCTCTGTCTCAGCCTTGTCTTTTTTTGATTGCTTTTAGCTTCCACTCTGTTTTTCTTTTTGTCTTCTTTCCATTCTGAAATTTCTAGTAGGAGGGTTTGAGTTTTGTTTTCCACTCTGCCTATGAAAGGTTTATTTGTTTCGTCTGAGTAACCTAACACCCAATCTTTTTTCGTTCTTTTTTTAAATTAGATAGGAACTCAAGCTTGAGACTTGGTATCTTGGTTTTACTTTTCTTGTGCCCTTATTCAAAATAACGATCTCTTCTAGTCTCTTAAACCAATTTGGAATGCTACCCTTGGATCTAAGGTTTCTTAGTTTTTTTATCTGTTGACACGAAAGTAGAGAGGCACTTTTGTGTATCGTTATTTGTTCTGTTGACTAAATCTCAAGACCTTTCAAACTTTTCATATTTCCTCTCTAGTTATCTTCTTTTAGGATCCTTTTGATCTCTGTCTTCTTATCCCAGTTGGCCATAATTTTTCAATCTTCCTCAATTAGGCTACTTCTTATATCGATACCCAGCTTCTTAGTCTCAGCAAGGATAGTGGTATTTAAGTTGTGGTTCCATCCTACTTCCGATAGCTCTTTTTTGTCTAGTTGACATATAGGAGTTGCTAATATAAGATCTAATTGAGCTCTTCTTAGCCTTAACAACGTGATATATGCTACTAGACCCGTGCTATTAAGCCTTATAAACCATTCTGAGATTACGTGTTCTAAATACCTCTATTAAAGGGATTTTACTCCTATTATTAGTTCGTGATAAAGATATGCATGCGCCATTGTTTTTTCTGAACCAGCTTTCTATTTGATGACTTGCAACATAGGGCTTTGTATTTCTTTTTTGACAATAAATGTATGTTCAATCGATATTCCAAACGAGGAAGCAAGATTTTGTTGTTGATATATTTTGTCTGTTCGATGGAGATTTCTTTTCTTTTAATTAAATTTGCAAGGTTCGAGGTTTTTCTCTTAAGTTTAGCTTTACAATTTTTCCTTGCTTTTTTCGGAGAGATCCAAACTCCCAGATATCATGTGAACTCATTATCATCTTTTGCGTTTATAAAGCTTTTTTTCTTTTGGAGAAAGATTCTTCTGTCTGCATCTTTATTCTCCACATTGAATGTTACTAATTCCGTCTTTTTCGAGTTAAGAGAGATTCCGTTCAACTCGAAAAATCCTTCCGCAGTCTGTACAATCTTTTGGAGTTTGTCTTGGGACTCTGCCAGTAATACCTTATCATCTGTGTACAATATGCCTGCAACCGTAAGTACTTTATATTCCTTTTTGTTATGGATAGGGTTAGATGGCCAATCCACTGTCAATTTTGCGCTGAGTTCTGACTGTTGCAAACAGTATAAGAGTGGTCAAAATATATCCTCCACAGGAGAGGGGAGATCACCTCGCCCTGGTCTATGCCCTTAGTAGCTTGGAAGCTTTCAGTGAGACCATTTTTAGTTATGATTTTGATATGTCTGTTCTCAAACAAATCAATTAATAGAGTAATTAGTTGTGGAGGTATTTTAATTCTCTGCAGAGCTCTTTTTAGTTCTCTTAGACTAACACTGTTGAAGACCTTTTTAATGTCAAGAAAAAGCGCCTAGAGCTCCTTTTTATTCTCTATGGCATCCTCTACCATTCCGTTAATGATTTGTATTGGGTTCTGTGTACTTTCTTCGCGTAGTCCAGTAAAGTTAGGACCTCTTAAAATTCTGAGCTCTATTAACACTTCACTTAGTCTCTTTTGCAGGATCCTAACATAGCATTTCCTTGCTGTCTCTAGAAGCATTATTGGCCTTATGCTCTGTAGAGTTAGGTCCCATTCAGCCAATTTAGATATGGGGAAAATCATTCCTATTTTCCATTTTTTTGGATATATTCCTTCCTTAGTGATATCATTAAGTATATTTACTATATATTTCTTTATTTTTGTTTCGATTGCTTTTAAAAGCATATATTAATTTCTGAGAGACCAGATGCTGACGAGTTTTCTGTCAACTGGATAACCTCTTCCCAGTCTTCTATTTCTAATTTTTTCAGGACCAGGGAGTAGTAGTCTTCCTTAATCCAGGTTTTGGGTTTATACTCTTTTTGCCAGGTATCATTCTCATCTATAATTATATTTTCTCTGAAGTTATATTGGGCATTGAAGTAATCTTTTACAATTCTTTTAACCTCTTCAGATTCATATATTAAGTGTTCTTGTATTTCTTTATTTGATCGATAAATCTTAGTCTTTCAATTTGAATTCTCTCCTACAGCCTTTCAAGTATACTGTTCAACATCTTTTTTCTTCCTTACCAACCATTCGAATCTCCTCTCTACATATTCTCTAATTTCTTTTTCTTTCTCTTTTCTCATTTTTACTATTATTTTTCTTTCCAGAATTTTTATTTAGGAGTAAGCTTCTTCGATACATTCGTCTGTCCATAGACTATTTAGCCCAGGGATCGTTACAGCGTTATTACTATTTACTCTTTTAATAAGAAGGTTTCCTGTGACTTTTTCATGCTCTTCTATCCTGTTACCTAGTTCTAAGAGGGCTCATCTTGCTAGTTTTCTTAACGCTTTAATTCATTTGTATCTAGGGTTCCAGGTCACTAACTTTTTCTTCTCTTCAGAGGTATTTTTAATTTTTTTCTATGATAAGGTTTTGCTTGTGGCTTTACTTTTCCATTCTACGATATGTTCCCATTGGTCATTTAATCTTTCTTCTGCTGTCTTTTCCTCTTGCTCCATATTGTTGGCCTTTTTTAATTTGGTCCAGTTTTCTTCTACGTAGCTGTCTGTCAGCCTTACGAAGTTCTCCCAGTTCTCTTTATTTGCCTTTTCGTATAAATACACTTTTCTTTCCTGGGTATTCGCTTTGTTCTGTTTGTTTCTGGATCTCATACCCAGTAAGAGTTTGGTAAAGATGTCCATCCAAATGAGCTGATGATCACTACCAGAGAAAAATTCTATATCCTCAATATTACTATCACAAACCAAGCTTTTGAAGTTGGCATCCACCCAAATGTAGTCTATTCTGGAGCTCGATTTTATATTCATCCAAGTATACATCAGCAAATTTTATATATAGATATATTGATTACTAACCTGTAAGATATATATCGATACCTATCACCCCTGCTGATTTCTATCGATAGTGATAGTAATCGATATATATCGATAATAATTGATATATATCTGATATAATATCAATTAATAATTATTGTCACAGATCATAATATAAAATGAAATCTACATTCTATACTTAACTTGCTAGCTTTCTAAAACCCATTAATACTTGTTTATTATAATTTTTTTTAAAACTAACCCTAACCCTAAACCCCTAACCCTAAAAAATATACCTCAAAAAAATTTAGTTTTCGAGATTTTATACTATCATTTCATTTTAATCTGGATTTCATTATAATCTGTTACAATTATTATATTCACATAATCATGCTTTTTGAACATTTTACAGGTATTCGCAAGTTTTCGCAATTTAATTATAAATTTTTTTTTATTTATTATTATTATATTATTTTAATTTATTAAATATACAATATTTACAAGTTTTTGCTATTTAATATAAATTTTATTTTTTTATTATATATTATATTTTAAATATTACATATATTATATATTATTATAAAAAAATTTTTAAAAAAAATAAATCCAAAAAAAAAACGAAACCAAAAAAAAATAAAAAAATGAAAAAAAAAAAAAAAACTATTATATTATTTATATTCGCTCATATTCGCTTATATTCGTTTTTATTTGCTTATATTTGCTACTTCTTGCAAAGTGCCAGAAAGTTAGATAGTTTTCTTGCAAAGTTCTGAAAGAAGTAAGGAATAAATAAAATAAAATAAAAAAATAAGTAAAAAAAAACAAACAAAAAACAAAACCGAAAATAACAAAAAAACACAAACAAAAAAAAATAAACTATTATATTTCGCTCATATTTGCTTATATTCAATTATATTCGTTCATATTCGTGACTTCTTGCAAAGTACCAGAGATGTTAGAATTGGTGTTCTTGTAAAGTGCCGAAAAATCAAGTTGTTTTCTTGCAAAGTTTCAAAAGAAGTAAAAGATAAATAAAATAAAATAAAGTTAAAAAAATATATAAAAAAAAAGAAAACAAACAAAAAACAAAAATGTAAGCAAACTAAATAAAAAAATAAACAAAGCCCCAAATCTCTATTTCGAGTTCGTGTTTTTGCAATTTAGAAATCGTCAAAGGTTTTTGCAAAGTGCCGGAATAAAATAAATTAATAAAAATAAAAAAAAACAAAAACAAAAACATGAAACGAAAAAATAAATAAAACGAAACCTTGCAAAAACTTGCAAAAACTTGCGTTCTTGAACTTTCAAAATTGCTAGAGAAAGTAGTTGTGTGTTCTTGCAAAGTGCTAGTGGTAAAGTGTAGAAATAAAATAAAAAAAAATTAAAAAATAAAAAAAAATATAAATAAAAAAAACAAACTGAAACTATATGAAACAAAACGAAACTAAACGAAATTAAATAAAACCAAAAAAAAACAAAAGAAAAACGAAAAACAATGTAAAATTAATAGAAGATCTAAATTATAAACAAAAAAAAAATAAGATCTAATCTGATCTTGTGCTACAATTATCAAAAATCATCAAAACATTTCGAAAATATTAGTCAAATGCGTTTTTGATATAATCCAGGTTACAGATCGTCCTAAAATATTTCGAATGTATTTGAAATATTAAAAAGAAAAAGAAAAAAAAGAAAAAGAAAAAAGAAAAAGGAAAAGAGGAGTAAAAGGGAAAGAGGAGTAAAAGGGAGAAAAGGAAAAGGGAGAGGTGGTAAAGATCGTTCAAAACGGCTTTTTTTTTTTGGCACATTTTGTGGAATATATTTTTATGATCTAGGATACATTACAGATTAGATAGGCATAGGAAATTTTTTAAAAATTTTTTTTTGTTTTTTGTTTTTTTTTGGGTTGAAATTTTCGTGATGCGGTCAAAACACTATGTAACCGTTAAAGATCTGCTAATCATCATATATCGTTTCAAATAATTATGATTATAATCGATTTATAGATATATACCAATTTAATATAAAAAAATGATATATATCGATTATAGATATATATCGATTTTTATCCAATTAATCGATATATAATGATATTATAATATATATCGATTATAGATATATATTGATTTTTATCCAATTAATCGATATATAACGATATTTTAATCGATATAAAACGATTAAGTGCTATATATCGATCAATATCTATGTATAAAATTTTCTGATGTATGTTGATGTAAAAGAATTAATTATTTTGTATATATTTGCAAAGCTGATCTTTTTAAGCTATTTACTAAGTGAGAATTTGTATATCTCTCCTCCAGTTCTCCTCCTCATTCATTAGCTCTAAATTTAGTTAACTCTTTCTCATATTCAGGTCTCCGCCAATTATCATATGAGTTCTTTGTTCCTTCTTGCAGTAGTCACGAACTATTCTTCTTTGGATTTTTTTCTGGGCCTTGGGGTTGTTAGACGACATGTATATCACCCAAAGGATGAATTTTACACCCTTGAAAAGAAGTACACATCTTAAGAATATATATCTGGAGTTTCACATGCCACCATATGCATCTGCCAGTTTTTGTGAATGAGGATTGCTACCCCTGAACCTTTTTTCTTTTCGATTATTTTACATGTTCTATATATCTTGTATTCCTTAAGGTCTACTTTATCGAACTGAAATTCCTTATTCCTAATGTTTGTTTCCGTTAATCCCATAATATCGTAATTCTCTCATATACCAAAGTCTATTATTTTCTGTATTTTAAGAATATTATCTCTAAGTCCATTAATATTATGATATCCTATCTTTAAAAAGTCCCTATTTATTTTCTCTAACTCCTCCCGCATTTGCTGGAGAGACCTCTTACCCCCAGCATTCTGTGATTCAACTGGGGCGCCCTTTATGAATGGATTGGAGGTTGCGCCTCCCTTTCTCTTCAATTTTGTCCAGACATGCTAAAATTCTCTCTAGCGCATCACTTTCCTGTCTGTGTATTGAATTATCTGCTAATTTAAACTAAGGATAAGTTTTCTGTTTTCGTCTTTCCTCTGTTTTAATTTGACGCTTTTCTTTATGGTTTGATTAAGGTGAGCTCGAATATCAGATAATGCAGGGTCTGGGTGAGAGACTTCTAGAACGATCTTCTGTTCCATTCTTTTCTGAAATTCGGGGCCCTATTGAGCACTCTTCTTGATCTTCCAAGAACCTTGGAACCAGTGTATAAAATTCATGTGCACTATGTGTATTTTTTTAATTTTGTTTAGTGAGGCCAATTTTTTAAGACAATGCATTAAAACTTTTATGATATGTATAAAAAATAAATTTTTTTATATGAAACATGTATATATTTTCTTAAGATTTTATATACTAATATATATTTAATTTAAAAAATTGGCCTCACTAAACAAAATTAAAAAAATACACATAGTGCACATGAATTTTATACACAGTTTGGGACCCATTCCAGTTTTGTGTTGTAATAGTAGACTGTTTTTTTCATTGTATTCCTGAGATCTTTTCTCGATTCAAAATATATTGTGGCCCATTTGCGTTGGTTACCATTGCTGTTACTGCTTATATATACTGCTTTGGCCTTTATAAATTTCAATTGTCTAACCAGTGCACTTTCTGTTGCTGTTCTTAGTAAATTGCTTATTGATACCCTATGTTCTCTTCTTTCCTTCAATATCTTTTCATTGCTCTTCTGGCATAGTTCTGAGAGTTTTGCCATTTTCGGATTGAATTGCCCAGCTTGTTTTCAGGGCCTTTAATCTTGAGTTTGCCATTGAATTGATCCTTATGACTGCTGATTTTGTTTTTCCTAAGTAGTTAACTCTCTCTATGGTTGCTTTACCATAATAAAATAACCAGTCTTTAATCTTGTGAGCATGAACTTCCAAAGGTATATCCCATAGTATAAAGGCGTAAGTATTATTGGGTTGTGAAACTTTTTTAGCGAAGTATGATTCAGAGTTTCTTGGTGCCCAGTCTGACTCGTAGATGTCTCCTCTTCCTGTTTTTGTCTTTTTAATCCGTGCTGTTATCTTCATCTCTGGAATGCTTTCTGTTTCTATGTCTTTGGCCGGGTTTTTCCTTTTCGTTGTGTGCAACGAGATTCCCTGCTCGGTGTACTGATCTTGGCTGTTTCCACTATCTATGTAATTAATATATATGTCCTTTTGTCCAACCTCTGTCTTGTCTTCTTCCTTCCTGTATCCTTCTTGTGAATGTTTTTCTGCAGAGGTGGACTAATTTTGGCTTAGGATTTCTTCTATCCCGTAATCTATAGTACTATATTCTTGTTCTAACAGGATTTTTTTATATTTGTCTGAGGCTGATCTTTCATGCATTCCTTGAATTTTCAAGTCTCTCTGTTTTATTGTTAATTCTGTTTGTTCTATGGCTGTATCCTGTGTTAATGTTTTATTTCTCTTGTTTATATTTTGTTGAGCAATTTCTCTAATCGGGTTAATCTCCAGATTGAGTTTTCCAGTGAGCGAGTTTCCTCTGTATTTTATCCTTGCCTCATCAGATTTTGATATATCTAGTTCAATAAACTTAATCTTCTCTTCGGAGATTTCCTTTTTTGCTGATTGCTTATAGCCGATATGGTTATATTTTTCTATTGCCTTTCAGATGATCATAACTAAACTAGGATTACTTAACCCCAGCCATAAAGCTACTCGTTTATCCTTTTTTAAAACATCTTGTTGTTGTTTAATTAAAGCTTCCGCAATTTGTGAGAATTTTTTTTTAAATATGTCTCTGTTTTTCACGAGTTTATCCATTCTAAAAATTCTTCAGTCCAGGAAAGTTGTGTAGATGTTCGATCACCTTCTATTTGTTTGTATATTTTTAATAATCTGTTTATTCTAAGAATGATGTATTTGTTGTTGTTTACTTCAAAGTACGTGTTTGTTTGTTTACTACAATGATCCTATTACATAATTAATCAGAGATCGGCAGTACAGAGTTTTTGTAAACCCCAAAAAATATGAAACAAAAGTTTGTTTAAAATTTTTCCATAAAGAAGGTTTTCCTACGTGTTGCGATAGCTATCAGTCTTTGTGCAAAAAGGTCCTAAGTGACTCTAGTTCTTTTTGTTGCTTGTTCCTCTTTGCTTAGTGAAGTTTTATTGTTTGCTATATCTTTAAAGTGTGTATTAACGGTATTTTTTCTTGACCGTTTTGGAAAATGGTGATCAGCGGAGAGAGTTCAATGAATTTTTGTATATTATGATTTTGTGTTCGCTTATTTTTTTTAATAACTGTTAATAAAATTTTTTAAGTAATAAATCGACCAATAAAAATCAATCACGTAATTACGTGATCGATTAATTTTGATTAATCGATTATATGATCACGTGATCAATTTTTATTGGTCAATCATGGGATCACCATGGCAATAGGTCACCATAAAATAACAACCTTTTTTTTATAAAAATGTAAAGAAAAACTTTAAGAATAAAGATAGAATTTGTTTTTTAATTTATTAAGTTTAACTACTTTTAAAAGTTTAAAAATAACTATTTTTATTAATAAACATAAAATTTGTCCACTATACTTTTGGCCAGAATTACTATAATGCTGGCCAATGTATTATAATTCTGACCAGAATTATAAAAAATATTTAAAAAATTTTAAAAATAATTTATACTATAGTGCGGGACATCTAAAGGTGGAAATTATGAAATTTCCATTTTCAAAAATTTTATAGTAAAATTTAATGTCCTTGTAAATCCTTGCATTTTGATTGGCTAATAATTAATTTTAAAAAATATTTTAAAAATTAGTTTTAAAATTAGCCAATAGCAGAAGGCTAAAACATATGACTTGTCCCATTTTTGGCTAAATTTTTACGAATCATATAAAAATAATACTTTTAAACTCATTAATTAAAACAATATACAATAGTTTTTAAAATTTTAAAGCTGTTAAGTTGTAGTAAATTAGCTGAATTACAAAATAGTGGCCTATTTTTTTGTGATATTGTTTTTATATTGAATATTATTAGCTTTTAGATATCCCACACTGTAAGTTTTTTTTTTATTTACAAAATATTCTGCAATTTTATTGGTTCCAACCCAACTTCTAACCCAATACTAAGTTAAAAGGTTCAAGTTTTTTACCTGTTATACTGTATTTCTGTTTTTTTTTTATTCATAAAATTTTTTGCAATTTTATTGGCTTTGATCCAACTTCCAACCCAACCCAAATTTGGCTATATATATAGGACTAGTTGATTTAAGGGTTCTTATACTATACAAAATAAATTTATTTACCAGTAAATAAAAAATTATATATACTGATTAATTTGAGTTCAGATTCAGAAAAGCAAATTCGATATACCCAAAGAAAATATATATAAAATATTTGTTCTGAAAGGTTTAGTTCAGATTATCAAGAATTTGTTATATAAAGGGCCAAAAAGAGAGAGCCGACTGTATTATTATTTTTTTTTGGATATAAAATACTTGGATACTTTATTTTGGTATAATTTTGCAAGTATTTGCTTTTAAGTAAATTTGTTAAGAAAATTATAAAATACTTGAATCTCAATTTTTATTCATTTGGGGTCTGTGCCTTGAAAATGACCTTACGGACTATGTAGATTTTATAAATAAAAATTAAAATTTCTAGCTTTCCAATAATCAAATTCAAATAATTTTTTATTTTATTTTTTAGAACTCACTAAGCTCTACAAAATAATAAAAGTTTATTTGAATTGGATTACCAGATGGCTAGAAATTTTAATTTTTATTTATAAAATCTACATAGTCCCGTAAGGTCATTTTCAAAGCACAGACCCCATTTTTGTTAAGTTTTGATAAAGTTATAGTTGTTTTATATGGGCGAATCTGTAGATCACCCCAAAATTTTTGGCACATCTAAATTTGATTTATTGGCAGATCAAATTAGTGCATTAGTAATTTGACATCCAGATTGACCAATTAAATTTTTTTATCATATTACCCAGGCCAGAAATTAATTACCCAAGTTAACAGATAATATAAAAAAGATTTTAGCAAATCTTCTTAATATTTTTTGAAAGTTTAAAAAATAAGGTTATAGAATTTATAATTTTATGTTGTGCTTGTTAAATTAATCTATAACAAATACTTTAAACTGTAACTTTTTAAATTTTGTATCAAAAAATTTTCAACCTTGCTTATAATTTGAGTTCTACGCCAAAAATACTAAATCACTAGTTTTTATCTATGAGTGACAAAAAAGAAAAACTATTAATTATTTCACACGCACTCCTAATTTTTATAGGGGTAGATATAATGAGTGAAATAGTTTACAGGCTTTCTCTTTTTATTACTCATAATTAGCTAATTATTGGTAAGTGATAACTAAATAAATATAAATGTTTAGATTTGACACAAATTTCAAGTTTATTAATCTATATAAATAGGAAACAACCCAAATTTGGGTTAAATAATTTTGGTGATGATTTAAAAAAGATATTGAGTGATAAAAATCATGAACTATTATCAATTCTATACAACGAATTCAAGGACATCAAAGTAATTAGCAAAGGTGGATTTTTGACAGTATATAGTGCAGAGTAATCCTGATGCAATTTCGAAAAATTAAATGTTGCCTATATAAAGATAATTTTATTATTATTTAAATTATTCAAATATTGTATATAGCCAATTTATTTGTTTAGTTCAAAGAGGACCCGGACATCTCTGATATATGTCATATTTTTTTTTAGCAAATTGCAGAAAATTTGGTCTGAGGTCCAAATTTAAGTTTTAGCAAATTGAGGTTAATTTTAAAAAAGGTTATATAAAGCATTTTGGCAAATTACAGCAATTTTATGTATGTAATATTTTATTTTTAGCAAATTACCTGCATTTTGCAAGAATCATACCAAAAAATAAAGCTATCTCATTTTTTGTACTACTATGATTTTTAAAAATTTAAGATGCTTAATTTTGAATTTTTTTGATCAAAAAATCCAAAATTAAACATTTTCTCTTAAATTTTCAAGAAATATAAAAGTAAATATGCTAGAATAATATATTTTTATGTGCTGAACAAGTTTTCTTAGTGCACAATGTTAGAATCAATTAATAAAATTTGGAGAATTATAGAATTTTTTAGTATTTTTTTTTTTTTTTTAAATGTTACGGTGAGACCTTGCTTTCATCTTTATTAAATTTAATAGAAACTTTTTACAATACTGAAAGAAATTTCATTTTTTTTTAAATCTAATGCTAAGAGAATTTTTTAATATTTTTATTAATAAAATTATATAAAATATTAAAATTCTCTAAATTTTACTAATTAATTCTAACATTATGCCCTAAGAAAACTTGTTCAGCACATAAAAATACATTATTCTGGCATATTTAATTTTATATTTTTTGAAAATTTAAGAGAAGATGCTTAATTTTGGATTTTTTGATCAAAAAATCCAAAATTAAGCATCTTATCTTAAATTTTCAAGAAATATAAAATTAAATATGCCGAAATAATGTATTTTTATGTGCTAAACAAGTTTTCTTATGGCACAATATTAGAATCAATTAGTAAAATTTGGAGAATTATAATATTTTATATAATTTTATTAATAAAAATACCAAAAAATTCTATGATTCTCCAAATTTTACTAATTGATTCTAACATTGTGCCCTAAGAAAACTTGTTCAGCACATAAAAATACATCATTTCGGCATATTTAATTTTATATTTTTTGAAAATTTAAGAGAAGATGCTTAATTTTGGATTTTTGATCAAAAAATCCAAAATTAAGCATCTTCTCTTAAATTTTTAAGAAATATAAAATTAAATATGCCGGAATAATGTATTTTTATGTGCTGAACAAGTTTTCTTAGGGCATAATGTTAGAATCAATTAGTAAAATTTGGAGAATCATAGAATTTTTTAGTATTTTTATTAATAAAATTATATAAAATATTATAATTCTCTAAATTTTACTAATTGATTCTAACATTGTGCCCTAAGAAAACTTGTTTAGCACATAAAAATATATTATTCCGGCATATTTACTTTTATATTTCTTGAAAATTCAAGAGAAGATGCTTAATTTTGAATTTTTTGATCAAAAATCCAAAATTAAGCATCTTCTCTTAAATTTTCAAGAAATATAAAATTAAATATGCTAAAATGATGTATTTTTATATGCTGAACAAGTTTTCTTAGGGCACAATTGGTGAATTGATTCGATTATATGATACTCGATCATTGATCGACTTAGATCAATGATCGAGCACCAATTAATGGGCTTGAGCAACAATAGGTCAATCAATGATTGATAATACAGATTGATCAAATAAGTATATATTTGATCGATCAAAAAAATTTTAATATGCCTTTATAGAAAAATTTCAGTTTAAAGGACCTAAACGTTTTTCTTGTTTTAATGGGTTATAGTATTATATACTGCATCACCAAAAAAAATATGCATAGGTCTACGAAAATTTATGCACATTTACAATCTGCATCGTGATTCTTTATATGCCTGATTTAATTAATTACATCAGTATTATATATTTTATTATGACCGATTTAATCAATTTATATTTTATGATTTATTTAACTTTTATTTATAATATAAAACGAATCTATTTGTTTATCACGTACATACAAACGTTATATAACACGACTAAACTAATTCCAAAACTGGATACTAACTACAAACTCAAACACAAGACCCACCAACAAAGAAACCAAAGTGATATCCTAACCATCATAGCCCTATCATGTACGTACAAACGTCGTATAACACGAAAACTAACTACAAACTCAAACAACTACGATGCGAAACCCACCAACAAAGACTTCGGACGACATTGATACCGAAGCGACGAAATCACAAAAGCTCCGAAAACAAACAAGAAATAATTCTGCACCAAAAAAAGCTTGACTAAATTGTATTCGTGAAGATTTAGTAACAATACCAGAGTGATATACTAGTTGTTTCAGTGAAGCTAGACTAAAAAACAGAGTTAGCTCAAAACAGCAAAAAGAAACACAAATAGTAAAAAAAAAAAAAGACCATAGTACTTATCTTACGAGTTCGCTTCTAATTCCTCTACCAGATATTTTAGCAAAGCTAAACGAACCAGAAAAAAACAATTAGTTCAAACCTGCAAGAAAAAAAGCAAACAATGAAAAAAAAACATGGTTCTAATCCAATATATGATGTTCAACGAAGTTAAACCTACAAAAGAGAAAGAATTAGTTCAGGCCGACAAGTCAAAAAAAGAAAGCAAATAACAAAACTCCCAGTACATACAAGATTCCGGTCCTAACCTACGTTCTAACGATTTCCACTACTTGACATTCCAACGAAGTTAAACCTATAAAAGAAAAAGAATTAGTTCAAGAAAAAAAAAAAAAAACCAATAAAAAAAAGCCCTCAAAGTACTTATCTTATAAATCCAGAAATCCTAGTCTAAACTTCATTACTATTATTCCATCTGTCAAAAAGAACGTTAATATTCAAGAAAAAAAAAATCAAAAACAATCAATAAAAAAAAGCCATCTATCTTATTCCGGTACTAATCTCTACTGTATATCCAGTATTTTTGAAAACTAAATCTGTAAAAGCAAAAAGTTAGTATCGGGTTAGATTTATTAATAATTTAAAAAAAAAAGAAAAAAA